>JAQIXX010000676.1:0-50481 GCA_034700605.1 Willowsia nigromaculata
ATCAAATTGACAAGCTTAGCCACACTATACAACGAAGAAAGGAATGCTGGAATAGCAATATCCAAAGATTTTCGTATTCCTAGACCGCCCATACGGACTGGTAAAGAAGACATATTGTATTGGCATGAATTCAATGATGAGTTGATGAGGAATTCAATGGTGTTCTTAACCGCGTCATCTATTTGTGATAATAATTCCGGAAATTGCCAGGCGGGCATTGTGCGTAAAATGTAAGTCAGTTTTGGGATTGAAAAACAGTGTCGAAGAAGATAAAAGGCAACGTGGTAATTATTTAAAAGTTTTAAGCGTTCAAACAGCAACTTCAATTCGTCGAATTTCTCCATTAAAACGTCCGCAAAAGCTCCTTCCGTTATTGGTGTTCCAAGCAACGTCAGATTATCGACAACTCGTATTCCGGGGGAAATCTTCTCAAAATCTTCTAAAATCCTTCTATCTGTGTTTTTGCTGAAAAATAATTCGCATTTAGCAGAGTTAATGACAAGTCCGATTGATTCGCACTCCTTGATGACGCATTGGAAATCTTGTAGAACTTCAATTGGGTTCCCTGCAATAAGGCCGTCATCCAGGTAAAATGTAACTAGTTTAGAAATCAGTTTTTCAACAATCTGCTGAATTGATAGGCAGAAAATTAGCGGTCCAGCCGGATCTCCTTGCAAGCACCCAGATAGAGATTGTATAGACCATTCAGCGAAACGTAACACTGGTGGTAAGGCATACGCTTGCCAAAGGAAAGGAAAAATTTGTGGGGTGAAACTTTTAACCATGGTCAGCATTGTGTCTCTATTCACTGTGTTGAAAGCGTTTTTGAAATCAATTTTGAGTACGACGTAATTCTCGTTTGTCTTCATAAAAGTTCGAGTTGCATGCACTGCCGCTTCGCATCCTCCTCTTGTAGCAAACCCAAGTTGACGTGGTCTGAAGTAGTTGCCCATATCCAACTTGACGGAGCTGCATGCGAGTTTTGCCACTAAACGACGTAGGCAGTTTCCGACAGCAATTGGTCGAATGCCTCCGTCTTTTTTGTTAAGGGCACAAAGGTTAGCTCCGAAAAAAATTGGGGCAATGGTTTCATTTATTTTTCCAGTTAAAACAAAGTTCGAAAAATTCGTTAAGCTTGAAAGAAGGCGAGCCGCAGCTTCTCCATTGCCAGGTCCACACAAGTCCTTCAAATGCTGGGGTCTAATTCCATCCAGTCCAGAGCTAGATCCATTGGGGAAACTTGAGATAGCTAGGCGAACCTCCTTGTCAGAGACAGATAGAGTGGGAATGTCGGTAGTATTCTCAGGCATATTCAAAGTGGAAGAAGGAGGTTGATGCTTATCCAAAAGTTTTCGGTAGGTCTGTTCATTTTCTGGAGCAATTCCTTCTGACGAACACAATAGTTTTACAGCACCCCTGATGTCACCTTCCGAAACTTTAGAGAGTATTCTACGACAGAAGGAGGTTGACGATTTCTGTATAGGGCTATAATTTCCACCACCGTTGTTGTTTATATTTGATTTGACCAGACTCGCCAGAGATTTTTTGGATTTGGCTGGAACACATAAGCAAGTGAATGCAAATGTGAGAAGAGTCATCCAAGATCTTATGTCGTTAATCTTCACGCAGTCATCCAATATTCTTGACAATTTTATGGCTGCCGTATGTCTGGCCGCTTTGGGGATTCTCTTCAGAACCTTAATAGTTCTTTTCTTATCGCTGATTTGACCAATGATCTCATCAGTGGAATATTGAGATGAGGGTGGAGTAGGCGCATAAGATTGTGGCTGAGAAAAACTCTGAGATTGGGATACACCATGGTGTTTCACTGTTATGTGTCTTTTGAGACCTCCCTTCAGTACATCATAAGTTTTTGTTATTTCAGGGGGACAAAATGGGCAAGACACTTTCTGGTTAGAGTTTCTGATTTGTGGAAGGGTTTGACATGCTGTGTTCTGACAAAACCATGGTCTGCTATCTGCTCCGAGTGATATGACTTCATCGTCAGATAAGCCAGCGCAAATTGAGTGGTACCAAGTGCAGCAATTGTTGCAAAGAATCCATTGTTCGCATAAGACTTCAGACTTTCCACAGGGACAGTCGCAATCATTTCCATCCATATCAGAGGAAATTCATGAAATAGATGGAAAAAGGAAAAAAATGAGAAAAATTAAATTAGAAGAATCTGCAAAATGGGAAGATCTCACAGGTTAAAGTGGGTTTTGTTTATCCTGTTCCCCACTGAACAGCGTTTTGCGATTGAGTAAAGTCCTCCCACAAGTCCTCCTCCCTCCTCCTCAATAACATCTTTTCAATGACAAATGTAGCACATATCTTTTCAAATATTCTACCAACGTTTCAACTACAATGCACCATATCCCGTAGAATCGTACAAATTGCGATTGATTAGCTACAAACTGAGAGTAGTACTTCAAAGTAGGTATTTTGGGCCACGCGTGTTTAAAAGTTTCTCCAGATTATATATTTGATTAAAATTGAGCAATCTAAAGAGACTCGTGTTCTTTTGAATGTAATTTTCACCTACGTCCTACGTCTGGAACTAGGGATTCAAGGATTTTTTTTACCCAATGTCGAAAAAGTCCTTTTGCGATAAACAAAACTTTTTTTGCGAGAAAAGTTCTTGTAACATCTATAACAACGAGTATTCTATACTTTTTTTTACGTATTTGTAACCAGCCTCTTCAGAAACCACCAATATTGTAAACATGAGAAAATACGAATAAAAGCTGAAATCCAAGAGAAAATGGCAATCTTTCATCTTCGTTTTTCATATTTTTTGTGGATTTGCAATAATTCTATGGATGTATGTACTTCCCTGTATTCCAAAGTCTGAGTCATGAAAAGGGAAAAGAAGATTGATTTCCACATCATGTTGTGAGCCCTACTACACTAAGCAGAATACCACCAACTACATATTATTCTTTAATGTATAAGAAAACAGTAGAAACCAAGGACTTTATATGGTAGCACAAAGAGATGAAACTCTGACAGGAAAGAAAAAAGGGTTCCTTACGTAAATTGTTTGCATTATATTTTCCTATTTATAGCCTGCACAAACATTGTATATATTTCCTTACACTGCAAGTAAGTGAGTAGTAAAGCAAGTACAATTTTATTTTTATACTGCCGTAAGCATAAATATTCAATCATATTTATGCACAGCTAGTCATATTATTTCACCGCAATGCATAAAGTCTTCTATTTTATTTGATGGCTTATATGATAATAATACTGGGAGAAATGGTTTCTAAAATGAATTACATAAATCCTTTTTTCACAAAAGAGATCCACTTTCTCCTTTTACCTTCCTTTCGTCGACTACTACTAGTACTTTCGTACATAAAAAGATTTTTGCAAGTAGCAAGCGGAGCTTTGAATGCTGTGATAATATCAACAACAGTATCACGTAGAATCCAATATTATCTTCCTCCCTAAATGAAAGAGCGACAAGGGCGAAAAAATATGAAAAACGGTGTGCTTCCGCGTTTACAAAAAATAAGCTTTTATCATGATCCCCAAACGAGAATCCTGAATTCAGGCACTTAAAGTGGATTTACACAGACCACATATTTGAATATCTGAATTTCTCATAACACCCCGCTAAACTCAGCACCACCGTTCCTCTAACAATGCATAAAGGGATTTTCGTTGCCGCCCATGATCAACGCTAGGCTTAAATCCGGTAAATTGTGTTTTACCTGAGATGATGCTTGATACAAAAATCAGGAGAATGTCACGTTCCATCTGCATCGGTAAAAGTCTTGAAAAATGTGTGAATTCATTTTCACTCCACATTTTGCAACAAAAACTGTTGGTAGTTTAACTGCCTGAGGTAGAAAGAAGCAGAGAGATGGATAAAAAAAATTGCCGATAACCTTGTCATCTTACTACCCAATCATACAAAATTGCCGCTAACCTTATCAGTTTGCTGCCCAGCCACATAAAACCAACAGCAAAGCTACCACCAATCAACTGACACATCTAACACGACGGGAGGCTAGCAAGCATTTTCCACACAAATAAACTTAACGAACAACATGTTTGAAAACGTGATTTCTAAAGGAAAAACGTTTTGAGGAAACCCAGGAAAAATATTATAGCCTTCCTGAGAATGTAAAATTTTGCCCAATTTTACCACTGTACTCATGCCTGATTTGGAGTTATTCAGATGTAAAGAGCATTATTATTTCGTACCATTTGATAAACGAGGTAGCAAAACAACTACATACATCTGACCAATAAATGTTATATATCGGTAGTGTAATCTTTTCTTACAATTTTTAACACAACACATATACTAGGTCGTAAATATTCAAAAATTGAAGTTAAACTCAAACTCATCTCTTTTGTGTGTAAATAAATTAAAATGATAGAATGCAGCAATGCCATATTGTAAAGCTGTAGTAGTTGTCGTGAGCTGGCATTTCATTATGTGAAAGTAGTTTTGTGTCCAGGACTTGAGCTATTTCAGTGTTGTTGTGGGTGTGCTCTTTACTTTCACATTTCTCCCTCTTTGTCATGCAAAACTATATAAACAAGGAAACGACTAAAAGAAAGTTTTACTTCTTGGTGAAGTCGCAAAAGGAAGAATGTAGTAGGTGGAGTGTGGGGGAAGTGGATTGGTTATACATGGAAGGATTATAAAGACGGTTGAAAAAGTGAGTTTATCGTAAAAATGTCATTTTGTTGCATGTGTGATTCCACATTGTGTAAAAAGTGTTGTACTAAACTACAAGACAATTGCTGCCGCTTCTACTATATAATCTTTTTAGAAACTTGAAGAAATTAAAATTATCATGATGTTATCGTACAAGAAAGTATCCACATTAAACTTATCACACAAAAGAGTATGATTGCATTGCAATGAGTATGCGTCATCCGATGCAAATATATCATGATGAAAGAGTGTACCTTACATTATGCATATAAAAAGTTACTTTTGCTGGGTGTACTTTCCCCTCCAAAGAATTCCATTATTCTTGAATTGTAAACTGTCGAGAGGAGTGGGATGGAAGAGTTTTTGAGCTAAGCTGATGCTTTTACGGTGTCACTTCACAAAGCTGATTATAAAATGAAATGTAAGAAGGTAGACTGCTGGATTATGTGTACAATGGCTCCTTTTTTCCATATATTTTTCTTGGATGTATGAAATTACAATTAAACAAAAAGACTCTCGTATTACTTAGACAGTACTACTCCATTTTTACTTTCACCATCCACTTTGCTTGTTTCCGCACATTGCAAATGATATGCATTTTACTTTCACTGCTCGTCGTCTCGTGGGGAGTGAACTATAGGTGTTATTAGAGACATTATAATGTTTTCTACTATCTTTTAAATATATAACGTACTGCTTTTACTTACAACTTACTCTGAACATCACATTACTCTATACTTTCTCTAGTTACGGTTTTATTTCATGGTTTCGCAGTTTTGTTAATGCAGTTTGCTTTGTATCACTGTAAATTCCTATGAGATGCGCGATGGGTTGTTAAAAATGTAAATGCATACATTTTTGGGATAAAATGAACGCGCCTCATGAATTCTAAACTGGGATTAGACAACCTCTGGGGTTTCGTGATCTCCAGCTATGACAATTTAGAGGATTTCAAACGGGAAGGAGGCAGAGGCATATCTTTGGATGAAATAAATTCTCCTTCCATGAAATGAAAACATTTTTGCCAGACAAATTATCCCTACAATGAAATCTTATAAATGCTGATTCCTCCCCATGACTCGAGGCAAGACTTTTTTGACAGATAATGTTACATAGATGGAAATTCGGGGCAAACTTTCTCACTCATTCTGTCGCACTTTCTTCGGAAAACATTATGCATGCTTAATTTTTCGTGTGGTTGTTTTGTTTACATTAACATCGGGTGCAAAAAGATGGCTTATTTTATTATGTTTCCTGTCTTGTCAAAAATCTTGATGATCCATTCATATACTATTCATATATATTCAACTTTGTGTCTTTGTTGGAGGGGATTTAAATTACTTGCTAAACTTTGAAACAAATGATTCATATAGTCAGAATACTAATGAAGTCATTATTGTTATTTCGTATTGTAAAAGTAAAAAGTACAAATCTGGAGTTTTATGTGAAAAGGGGGCTGGAAAGACATGTCAAAGGTTCAAAGAACATTTTTTAAGCTATGGTGAAAACATTGTTAATCAACTAAATTGATTTTGTTTGCAGACTGGGAAGCACTTTCACCGGACATCCTTTATAATTCAAGCGTTCAATCATAAATTTCGATTGATTCTTGAATTGAATCCAACCCTGATTGCACCGAATGTGTTACAAAAGCATATATTCAACGGGAATGCGGAGCAACGAGAAAGGAATGAACTGGAGATGTGCTACTATCACGGAAATGTCGAAGGGCTGGAATGGTCCGCTGCTGCGGTCAGAACTTGTAATGGTCTCTCAGGCATCATTCACATGGGAAATGAAACTTTCATTATTCATCCATTTTACGGGGGTGACATGTCGGTAAGCCAAGCCTTCTCTTACATGCATAGTGCACAACTTCTAGAAGTACAAAATTAATATAAATACATTTACCTCTCCCATGCCTCGTACAAAAGTAGCTTGACTCTCTTCCTGCATGTAAATGTATTCGCTTCAAACTTCAACTTCCTACCAACTTGTTGGACGCTTTCATGGAAAACAAATTATTGCGTGTCGCTATGTTTGGCAATTAACTTTATGCGTCAAACTTATAGGTAAAATACTTTTACCTTCGACTAAGGTAAACCAGAGGTGCTTATTTAGCACATATATTTTCCCTTGTCATTATTTTACTGGCAGACTGGATTATACATTCTCCCCTCACCAAACTTGAATTCTTAGCTGCGTTGTGCTCTATTCCCATTCTAATTTAAAACCAACCACACAGATTGTTATAGCGTTAGGTAATGCTACGCTACGCTAGATATGATTGTGCTTTGGTAAGAATATTGGATAAACCTATACCTGCTGTTCCTCTTCCTTTACCATACATATCTTCCACCTTCCAGTCCGCATTGACTTTTTTTAATGCTCGGTGATAAGAATAGGTCAAGAAATTTCACATGAATCTAAATATGAAACTCCTGCAAGACTTGATTGCTTTGCTAATAAGAATGAGAGGGTGAATGTGCAATTTATTATTATTTTGCGTAGATCTTGTTCTAAAATCTTACAAAGTAATAGAAAAACAGCTTTCAGCTTTGTTTTCAACTGATTATTTTGTTTATGTCATTCAAGGGAATACGCACACAATACGGAGAAATGTTTGGTAACCGTTTTGCTAGCTTCAGGCAATGCTAACAACCAAATCACTGCATAACCATGTACTTATGTGCCCCTCACCACTCTTGTTTCTGCATTAACTTTCTTTTCTGTTAATGTTTAGTATACGCATAATTTTAGACTGTACTATTCCGCTCCTAATTTCTTTTTTGTAAGAAACTTGTTAGATTACATGAATACTCATTACGTGTTGTATAAAATTGCAGTCTTGTTGGGCACCCGCAAATTACACCGCACTCCAATTGAAAGTGCACATTAAATAGAAAACCTGGTTATACAAGCGTAAGTTTTACTTGGGAATGTTATTATCAGCACACTTATTGACGTACATCATTATTAAGAAGCAAACGTAGTAACACACTATATGCTCTTGCATATTTCTTACTTAAATTATTCGAGGCACTTACTTTGTAAAACAAACTGTGTCGATCTGCATTTTATGGGAAATAATTGTCGCGAGAAATATCTAGCTCATTTCCTTTTAGCACGAAGCGTAAACTACGAAATGGAATATTATGTAATCATTTGCATTCCAACTCGACAGCATCTCATCATCAAAACTAATGTAATTGGAAGTGAAATAAACAGAGCGTAAGGCATAAGTGTATTCATTATGAAATACATCAGATAGCCACCTCCTCCGTTATCACAAAGTATATATCTCTATAGGATTAAATGCATTAAAAGAAGAATAATAGGAAAGTATGGGTAACAATAATGGAATGCCAGAATTGTTGGTTAGGGTTCGCTACACAGCTTCAGCTTTCACAAGCACACAGCAAGATACACAGCTAGCATTTTAAACGGTATGATACGAGTACCACAGAAGCAGGTAACTCGTGTAGCCGCTTGCTCCGTCGTCGTCGTCTAATAGAAAAACATTTTGCTTAGTTAGTTAGCTTTAAGGGTCGATGATGAGACTGCTCTGGTGTGGTTCTTTTAGGACTCCACCGTCTCTACCACCATCTCACCCGCGAACCTTATCTTATGGGAACAATACAGCTTTTTTAGTCTTCCGTAAATGTTTTTGCTTGAGCTAGTTATAGCTAAAATAACTTTCACTTGGTGTCATCATTATCATACTTTTGCACTATCAGCTCCCGCTATAGAACAACTTTATCGTGTTCTACTGCAAGAGGAGCAACAGTGTAGGCATGTTGTGGTGTTTCTCTATACAGTTTTCGGTATGCAAGGTACGTCTCACCTTAAATAAAGTTTTGTTACTTGCTATATGGCTGGGCATTTCTGAAATTAAGTGAACGCATGGGGAATTTGCTTTATTTAACAAAATAAAATTAGACATCTATAGGAATAATAATGATAATAGATGTGCATATATAGGTAGGTATACAGTATGTAAAGTGGGGGTTGTAGCAAAGAAGATATGCGTTCACGTTCGCACAGTTTCATGTTAATGAACCATCTACCACATTCTCACGCTGTGGGAAAACCGAAATATCGCCAGGAAATTGTACCAGGACGTAGACACAAATCATGCATTACATGCTAATGAAAATGGCGTGTGGCATAGACTCCTGGAGGAATCAACCCGAGGAGCATCATGTGCAATTAATAGTTGCTGTAACTTGGAAGAGAACAAAAGTAAACTGTACACATATAAGACACCATCCTAATATCATTTACCTTGTATCGTAACTATATTAAACTTGGTATTGCTACAACACAGTGTGGGTGTAGCATGTAGACACACTTTTCTAAGATTTTCCATCTTTTCCAAGATTTGTATTGGTTGATTAGTTTTCTCGTTTGTGTCTCGGGTAGCAGCATAAATCAGTATCGAGAAACTGTAATGATAGAGTATAAGACTGTTTTACACGTGTTTGCTGTATGAAATGTTTGATCTATTAGGGAGGAATTAAATTAGACAAAAGTGTGTTTATTAGTGAAAGTAATTGTTTTTGGCATGACTCTTTGAGACGAGTTGGTCGAATATTGTTCTTGAGAAATGCATATTTCTTCATCATAGACTAGGTAAAAATCCAATTTGGTATCTCACGCTCACGTAAGATTGTGCCAGAGAAATGGTTTGATGATCAGTCTGAAAATTATTAAAATGGCTCAGTATAACCTGTAAACATATACCGCGTGTAGCCATCTAATTTCATCTCGCCTTGATCTTCTAAGAATTATCAGGTCTTTTGATCTGTTAGTTTTACCAAAACAAAATAATTCATTTTCACTCCTTCACCGTCATTACGAGAAAACTTGAGTCAAGTAGTACGGAAACCCTTAATTATTTCAACGTAAGTGCTGTGCCTAGTCAGTTATAAATATGTAATTGGCATGCTATGCTGTGCTTTGAAAATAATAAAAACCAATTCCACTGGAATTAATGTCACTCACCACTTCAGTGGCTGATGTTTTGAAAAGAGCATTCACCTTCGTCTTACGATGATGATGTGTAGCTGTAGCTAGCTAACAGACAGCATGACAACAGCATGTTTCATACCATGCTGAGTGAGTGTTTCCAGTTAAATTAAAAGAATCGACCAGTTGCTACTACTGCTCTGTACTTTTTGTGGTCCCTCTCTCCACCCTGTTTTCCCCATATTCATATTTACTCGGTAATATTAGTAAAACTATGTAGCAAAATTCTACTCATGATACACACGCACATCAAACTCCATAGTAGAAATGAAAGTTGGTCTCTAACAGAAGGAATTACAAATTACGTAGCGGAATGATCATATTCTATCAAAACTCAGAAGTGGCTATGATGAGAGCAGGGAAAAGTCAAATTTGCTTGAAATCATTAGTAAAGTAAATTTGATGTCCTGTTGACTCATCTCTTCTTTCTGCTTTCAGCGTAGAAACAGCAAATATATAAATATCTCTTTACAAATATTTAGAGATGCATATGAAGGTAGACAACAGATTGATCCATCCATTGTTTCTCTTACAAAGTACACATGTGTAACTTCTTTCCTAGAATAGCTCTAGATTAATCTTTGGTTCGTGCTTTGCTCGAGACAAAGAGCAACAAGATAATATGGTCTTTTGCTATTTGATTGTAAGCCTCATCTCTCGTCTATTACATGCCAATTGTTTGAAGAGAACAGCTCCCCCACTCCCTCCACCACCATCAATCTGAATAATTAACTGAATACATAACTGTAACATGCAACGACGTTTTATGTATAACTCTCTAGTTCATCATTAGGGTAATTAGGTATGTCGAGAAGCATCAACCAACATTGTGTAGGTTCCAGGATATCTGTTCAAATGTAAATCCAACAAGCACAATAATTTGTTCACTGAACTGCATTTAAAATGAATTGTGTGTGGGATAACGAGGAAGCCTTAAAATGTCAGGCATCCATCTAATGATCAATAAAATATTTACAGAATAGTTAGATACATCATACACGTATTTTTCATATTTACGGAAGTACGTACATATATACCGAACCCTTTATGCACTCGAACACTTATTATTTTATAAGAGCTTCATCCATGTTTCAACAACCAGTTTCAACAACATGCTATATACTGAAGTAGTTAAGTCTAGTTAAATTATACAGTGTATAGCTGCATGACAAAATGATAGTGCCTTTGATAAATGGTTCATTCTATCAATCGTAAGTTCTCTCTATGGCGCATTTATTTCGGTCGCTGACAAGCAATTAGTCGTTTGAATGTCATGTGACGGAAAAGCTATCTATAAAGTTTTAATGAAAATGTACGATTGCACAATCTATGAAGCTATATTGTAGAGTCATAGGTACAATAGAAATTCAGCATACTGCGACTCAAATAGTGGTGCAAATTTGTTCATGCCAAGTACTTTGATAAATGGTGATGCAGCTAAATGAGAGTTTTGTTGTGATGAAAGTTATTCTCATTCACTTTTAGTTTTATGTGTGTCGTCATCATTAGCGAGTCTCAGTACTGTTGTTGGCTCGACGTTTTCATTTTGTTAATCAACTTATTTAGTCTTTTTACGAAAGAATTTTAATCTGCTTTAAAACAGCTCGTTTTTCCAGAGTTTAACTCTTTTTGAATACGAGATTCCCAGTCACCCTTGAATTATGAATGTACTTCAACCAAATTTAAATTAAATAGTGAAGTGTTTTTGAAGATGCATTGCTTCTGCTTGTTACTCTAACGCTCTATCTGTATTGTACTAACGCAAAAATACGCTATACCACCATAAACTGCGAAAAACGTACATTGTTAATACGTATATATGAATGAAAACATATACATCCTTATGTTCATTTTTTTTTAAATTTTTAACAGACCAATCATCCCCATATATTTTACGAAGCGAAATCTGTTGGCAGACAGACCTGTGGCAACAATCGAGCCTTTGAATGGAATATGAATTTCCCTTCTGGAACGAGTGATTACATCTCGAGAATATATGAAGATAAAACCCCGCTATACTTCATTGAGCTGGCCGTCCTTCTTGATAGAGCTATGGTAAGTTGTTGTGTAAATTGAGAAATCTCTAAAACCCATGTATTTTGGAGTCTGCTATACTTTGCACTCAATTCCATTATACATAAACGGACTTTTCACGTATGTACCAATTAATTTATTACTTTTCCCAACTAACAACTTCGTTCAGCTTGAAGAATGTCCTACAAAACAAACTCTACATAAACCATACATATTTCTAAAATGACCATGAATGAGTAAGTAAGGGATTCTCCATACTGCCGCTGCACAAATGTTACATTACACATTATGTCTCCATTACTCTGAAGCTCATGGACTTGCACTAATAACGCACTTTTCTGATTATACTACATTACGATGTTGACTGTGTAGTTGAATATATATTTGACATATAAATAATAAATACAAGTACGTTAAAGTTAATGCCGCATCACTATACATGTCTACAACTTTCACCATCACCCGTATGTTCTCTCTCTCTACCTCGCTGTCCGTATTTGAATATTTTGTAATGGTCATTTGGTGTTTCAGAGTATATTAATCATTCAAATAAATGTGAAGCGAGCCAGAGCAATCTTCCGCCGCCTTCTTTCCGAATGATTTATTTACCCCTATTTGCATGGTTCGAGGCTATCCCATAAAGAACACTAGAGACGACCCTGCCAAAACAGAAAGTAGTGAAAGTGTGCCTAGTGAAGATGTGAGTATGTAATGTAATATCTACTTGTTTCTGCTACTAATAGGAGAGTAGTGCCAGAGAAGTAAATGCACTTATAAGCAATAGTCGTTTTCATTCTACAGTGTAAAGTAAAATCCCATCCTTGTTGTTGTTTGAAAACAAGCCTTGAAATGAATAGAAGAAGGAGACCATTAGTGAACGCATGCAAATATTTATTTGTTCCCTCATTTATATCTCATGTCCGCTCATAATACGTACTCAAAAGCTTCTCTTAAGAGAAGTGCTTCGGAAAAGCTTGTTTTCTGCAAGGGAGAGGAAGTAAAAGTGGAGGGAGAGGACGTGCATATGCATAATATTTATATTTATGTATGACAAATAACAGAATATATACCACCAAAGTCTTGTGTGTAAGCGTTTTCAAAGATAACTCACTTTGTTCCTCCTTCTTTTGAGAAATTTTTCCATGTTTTTCGCTATTTTGCAAGGAGACGTTACAAAAACATACCTCTAACCTCTTTTTACAGATGTGTAATGCACGGAAAGTGGTTTGACTCAGCGAAAGTAGAAAAGGAAGAAATGGTTACTTACTCTGTCCAACTAAGAGTCCCAAAGGCCTTTTTCTCAGGAATATTGTGCTTACATAAAACATGTTTTCATACACGAATTCCTTTACATGAATGGTCTCAATTGTTACCTTTATGTACCTAAATTGAAGCGATGATGTGTTTAATCGAAGATTTTTTTCCATCTTTTTTTATCACGCTTTCCATGTGGGTTTTGCAGTTCGATAAGAGGAATGGCTCAACAAGACTTCAAGTGATTCATGATGCCCTACAAATAGTTAATATTGCCGATTTGGTAAGTCATCATCATAAACTACAACAACAAAAAATATTGGACAAAATGCCAGTCGTTTTTGGTCAATATTGACCGTTGGCATAAATGATTAAATGCCATTTTCCAACATACTTTTGTAAAGTGTGGGAAAAAATGGAAAGATCGTGACAAGTCATAATGGAATGTTATTTTCATCGTTTTTAATGTGTCGAATAAAAAGCTCGTTTTCTTTCTCTTCTCTCTTTTTTTTCGGTTCAACCCAAACAACAGTACTTTCGTAAGCTCAGCACAGCGATTTCAGTAGTCTATGTCGAGACATGGCATCAGAACAACTACTTAAATGTGGGCAACCGTGATGACTTACGACAGACACTGATGCAACTCACAGACCACTACGGTAAGCACTATGGTACCACTATGGTAAGTGGGTCTTAGTGTAATAAAAATAATAATCATCATAATCTCTCTCATAATGACAATGATAGCAGTGTATAGAAGTCTTCCCACACTAGTGTGTTGGTTGGTGCACGCATAGCGGACAAAAAATAATGGGTGTAGTGAAAACGTACTAGTAGATTTGCTGACACTAGAAGTGTATAGCATGGTTGGGGTGGTGGTGATCGTTTTCATCCACTCACTTTGTCACGGAAGCTCGGCTCCTTTGTGACCATCATCATCTCTTTTACTCCTTCTTCACAATAAATTCTTATCTGAGCTATATATGGCGTTGTGTATGTGTGTGCAACCAGTCACGCAAAAGAGAATGGTGAAGGAGTTTAGCATTTTGTTCCTTTTTTATGTACAGTTACTTGAGCACTTTCCATTTTTCTTCTTTCACTCCGTCCGTGTCCACCAAGCCCAACCTTTATGCTAACCCCGTTTCACGACCAACATTTAGTATGTGTAGCCATCATTCCATTTATGAAAGCATCATCGTTGTCTCCCCCTTGAATTCGCCTAATCCACAGCATCTGCAATCGTTTTCCTGCTTGAAGTGAAAGAATAAAAAGAAATTTCTCATAAAAGGGAAGAGTAGAAATTAAGCGTATAACAATGCTCATACATTACTCTTCCACCACCATTATGTGCACTTGCTTGCCTTTTCACAAAAAATTCATATTGCTCTAAATTACATTAAAGCACATTCTAAGAATACTCATAACTTTTTCCCCTTGTAGTGCTGTGTAGATTTTGTAAAAGAAAAGGACAAAAAATTGGATATTTATGGCAACGTTTTTGTGAAATGACTTTTCAGGGTCTTAAGTAGCATTTTGGCTTTATATTGTGTTTTTGATGTATTCCAGCACCAAAGAAATTATTCACGGTGAATCGCGATACAACAATGTTGATCACCGGTTACAACTTCTCGGAATCCGGAATGGGTGTTCCCAATACCATTTGTACTCCGAGGGCAATGGGCGTCGTTGCTGATGTGGACATATATCAACCGCATATCACTGGTGTCGCCCTCGCACATATGATTGGACACAACTTGAACATGGGGCATGATCAGAACGGCAAGTATTTTTTATCATCTCAACTCCACTTTGACCTCATATCTTCTCCTTCCTCTCATTTTTCTCTCAAAATCACATTCACAAAAGTAAAGCTTGGAATGCATGTAGCCAACCTCACGACGATGTGTTCTTCTCTGCCTGACACATACATAAACTATATATTATTGCATTCATCTAATTGAATGTTAATCTAGTTTTTATATCATCACTGACTGTGTGCGTCTGTGGAAGTTGTCGTTGCGAAACTGTTCCAAAAGCCCATTTCACGAGAAATTTATCTAGCTTAAATCACTTTCGTACTTTCTCCTACTTTCACTCCCCTTCCTTTCTCTCATTCGCCGCACAAACATACACACTCTTACAATCATCATTATTGGAGAATCGGATCAGTCCCTGGAGCTCTCTGTCTCTCTCTTTCCCTTCCTCTTCTAGACTCCCTAGCAACTTGATGATGAGTCATTGAAAAAGGAAATTGATTTAATTTTCTATTTTCTCGCTTGTTTCTATTTCCAATACAGCGGAGAACTGCCACTGTCCTAATTGGTATGGATGCATTATGAGTGAAAGTATCGTTGGACAGGACGGAATTCAACCGTACAGATTTTCAGACTGTTCCAGAAGTTCCTACTTGTCGTCCATAAACCAAGGCCACGCCATGTGCTTACAAAACAAACCAAATTCAGTTAAGGTTTGTGATTTTCTCCATTCTCATTCTGTTTATTTCTCTTTTTTTGGATCCCACACTCCTCTATGTACACAAGCCAAAAACTACTAAATGTGTTTGCATCTCCACTATTTACTTTTCCACGCTTTCATAATATCGACTCTCAACACAATATGGTATAAGGTTTATATAGCGTGCGGTCATATGAACAAAAAACAAACAGAGATTTCCATGTTCCCCTTCCCACCTACATAAATTAACTGCTGTGCCATTTTTGTTTGGCGTGTTGCATGCTTGTACTCAAAATATACATTCATAACTCTAGCTCTGCCGTTCCCATATATGTGACATTTTTGACAGAGACATTGCTCTGATGTGCCCTCGGAAAACAGGCCCTTCAGGTAGGGAAATTTTCACTAGCCCTCCAGGACGGAAGCCCTATTTACCCTCTGGGACGGGAATTCTGTCCTAAGGATAGAACTTTTTACGTGCCCTCCAGGGCCAGGAATGGGACTATGGGACGGGCATGGGGTCATAATTTGTTTTAAAACTAGCTGTAAAGTATACAGGGATCATTGCATGAAGAATTTTGATTTTTATTAGTTTAATTGAGGTCGAATCCGCTAGTTATCATCATGTATCATGTCGTATGTGTGAGTGTATGTATGTAAATTAAGCAGTTATACAAGCAATGCTAATCCGTCATGTTGTTTTGATTACTTCTGATATAGCCCGCACATGAAAGCTGTGGGAATGGGGTGGTAGACCAGGGTGAGGGTAAGTTTGAGAACAGTAATTTTTACTTTTTCATGAAATTTTTGGGTGGAAGATCTTCTAAATTTGTATTTTTAATAATAAAATCATTGTTTGATATTAAATGTGCACTTTAGAATGCGATTGTGGGTCCGCGACTGAGTGTTTAAAAGATTCCTGCTGTGAGCCGAGGACATGTCGCCTAAAAACTTCAGCCGAATGCTCAATGGGCCAGCCATGTTGCGATAATTGCAAGGTATTTTTTATTTACCTAATAACATTCTACACCAACTTCAGTATTCCCAAAAAAGTGAAAGGGATAATAGCCGAACTCATTCAGATTTCTGAATGCGTTGATATTTTACATAATATGGTCCCAATACGAGCATTTTCTAGACAATATTAAAGCTCATGCAAGGAACGGTTCTATTAAGGAACGGTATGATAAGCCATGGGGCATTTTAGCTTTGTGCCTTTTTTTTCGATAAAAATTATATTTACAATGATGTATACATGACTGATAATGAGTTCGGCTATCTGTTGATACTCTGCTGGTCTACCTAACTACCTTTTAAAGCTAGCTAGAGGCCGTAATAATTAAAATTCACGTAGGGTATGGCTTCATTTATTCTTCTGAGTGTACGCCGTTTGTATGGGATTTTTTCTTCCGGTTTTATTTGGAAAGGATAAATGTAAAAGTACAAATTTCCTCCCTACTTCTCCTTTCCCCCTTTGGTGCTTTTCCTGATGCTGATGCACACAAGAGGTTAAAACAGAGGACAGGTTTTTGTATATGACTGCGACGTATTTATGTATCAAACCATATTGAGTTATGTTGGCAAAAATGTGTATCAGCTTAAGTATTTCCTACTTCAACTTCCATTAGTGCCCCATGTACTTCATACGCATTCATCCCTTTAATTATGCATTAAGATCCTGACGAGGGGAGACTGCGAATACGTCCCATGCATAAAATATATGTGATTTTATATTCTTCTTCTCTGAGCCATGAAAGCAATGCGGTTATGATTAAAGTGAAGGGTATATAGGTATTTGCAGAGTTTTCTGGTATTTTTAATCTGCTACTTTGACTGGGTGCAAATATATTTGATGTTATTGTCTAACACAGTTTAAGAGAGCTGGCGCCGTCTGCAGACCGAAAGTCAGCGAGTGTGATATCGAAGAGTATTGCACTGGACAGACTGGTGAATGTCCCCTTAATACTTACAAGAAAAATGGAGCTCCATGTGCAAATAATCAGGGATACTGTTTCAATGGAGCTTGTCCAACCCTAGATTCTCAGTGTCAAAGCATCTGGGACTATAATGGTAAGAATAAACTTCTTTGGCTAGAACATAATGTCAAACGTTACGTTTTCATGCTTTCCCCTCAACGCTTCAATCGTTTACAAGTGGGTCTATTGTACATGTCCAAGGAAGCAGAGGAGTTAACTATTTTATATGCAACATTAGCTGTTTCAGCTTCCAGAATAAAGTAATATTTTTTTTCTCTTGTGTCGCAATCACCGTTTGAAGTGGAGAAACGGACACAGTACATATATTTGAACTAGAGCTTATCTCCTCCTCTTTCTGCAATGCAAGAAGAAAGGCGATTTTTATAAAGATGACCGTATTTTTACTGGTGTTTGGGGAAACTATAAGTGTGACGATGATGAAAGTCGATTATTCAACAGCTTGTTTAAAACGTATTTTTTCATGGTCCATTTCTTATATGTACATTATGTCTCTTTTACAGCCAAGAAAGCGGATGACTCTTGCTACGAACAGTTTAACGAGTATGGTTCACATACTGGTCACTGTGGTCGTGATCAAAACGGGGAATTCCGGAAGTGTTCCAAATCAAATGTGATGTGTGGGAGCTTGCACTGCAAAGATGGGAAAGCGAGTCCGATGATGCATAGCAAATATAACAGTGCGACATTCCATAAAACTACCATCGCAATCAATGGGGTTGAGCATGAGTGCAAGAATCTGAATAGCCCAAAAGGAGATGTATCTGCTGATTTGGAGTTGGTGCGAAATGGAACTCGTTGTGGAGATGGAATGGTAATGACGTGCTTTGGCACATTGTCTTTGTCTGATATGCTACTCTACAACGTTCGTTGTTTGTGTGTGTGCCTTTGGTTTTAGGGTATAACGAAAATGAATCGCTCAAGCGTATTTACACACAACACATGCAACCAACATGATTCTCCTGCTCCTGGCTCTTTAGTTATAAACAAAAGTAAAGCCACAAAATTGGAATGAAACAGAAAATTCCTTTTAGATTCCCAAGTGAAATGGTCCTCCTCGTCGTGGTTGTGGAGAGGATGATCATGATGATAGTAGTGATGATGATGATGATTATCAAATCCTTTTGATGCTAATGTGCTTTCTCTTTTTTAAGATTTGCATGAACCAAACCTGTGTCAAGCTCGCTCCGTATCTTGACAATTCTCGGTGCCCATCCAATCACGTGGGATTGGAATGCAGTGGAGTTGGAAGTTGCTCCAACCTTAACACGTGGTTAGTAAAAAATTCGACGCTATTTCCTGTAATAATAACTGCTTTTGCCATACTACATATATAATATATAAACAAAATGTATGCGCAGGGTAAAACATTTATTTTGTCCCCAAATGTTTTTAGTTATTGTAACCGAGGCTTTGAGGGACCGGATTGTTCGGTGAAATCTCTTGTGCCCATCACCACACCTATCCCCATCACAGCTGCACCATCAGGAAATCAATCAAGCCCACAGGCGGACGCCAATGCCAAAGTGAAAACAACCAAGAAGGGGTCATTAGAGGATAGCTCCAACACCATAATCCTCGTGTTTGGCATGGTGTCCGTGGTCGGTGGAGTTTTTATACTTTTTGCTGGCATAGCCCTCTGCTACAGGAGATCAAGCGTTCCAAAGTTTGAACCCACCTACCCTCCCTTTAATCCAAAATCTTTCCCCAAGTTGCCCCAACCTCAAGCACCACCGGGCACAGCACCAGCACAGCCTGCACCACAGCCGCCCCAGCTCAATCACGAGGAGTTTGACAACAGAATACTTAGCTTCACCCAGCTTCCTGCGTACAGGTAAAAGATTAGCCTTATCAAAGTCTCCACCAAGCATTACTTTTTGTGCATACCACTGTCAAAAAGAACTCCAAATTATAATTGCCATCCTTCGGGGGACGTTTCCGACTTGGTATATAAGAGAAAATCACCAGAGCATAGCTAATTGAACCTGTGGGGATCTGCCCCAACCATCTATCAAACAGGCTAAACTACCCTCATCTACAGTTCCGCCATCTTATTAGACACAGGGCGCATTACCATTCATCCCACCACTACCTCACAAATAGACTCTCACGGTCTCACATATATATTTTTATATATTGCATATTATCTAGTCGGCTTCCCAATGAAGGCAAACAAGTACGTCTGACATATCATGACGCAGACACAAATTACGACAGATAGAGGGAAACGGAAAAATGGAGGATATAATACTTGACCTCAACTTAAGGGTCATCCATGCGTATCTAATACGATATCTTCTCTCTCATCTCATCATCATATACCACTACCACCACTACTTCATTGTCTTTTCTAACAAACATGTCTCAGCTCAGGTACTTGAAATTCTGATAGAATTGGCAAACTCGATTCTTTTTCCTGATGCACACTACTGGCAACCATAACCACCACCACCATCTAACTAGAACAACTCCTTCATCTCGACAAAGAAAGGATTCCACAAGGGGCCTCTACATGTGAATGAGTTTTTCTGCCTTTTTTCTCTGAATTATAGCCATAAAATGACTACCATTCTTGTTAGTGATATTATTACCATACCATATCTATATTATTATAACAAAAAGCTCTGGTCCCGAAAACAACGTTACGTTATGTGGCGCTGCCACTTTTACAAGTATCTAGTACACTACATTTTTTACCAAATCTACCTATTTTACTTGCCCAGTCAGGCAGGACGACCCAGAAACAATCCCTTTTTTCATGTCATTGCATACCCATAAGTATGCATACACTCTTCTATTTTTCTCCGTGCTTTCTCTTCAGCTTTCTGATGGTAGCTGTGTGTTCCACACTCGAAATGGTAATACTGTTACGCATTTATTTATTAGATGGGAGTCTTTTCTATGTATATGTATGTGTGAAGGTGCTGTCATTTTTCACTGAAAACATGTTCAAGTTTTTTTTTTCGGGGGGTGAGATGACGAGAATGCATATCCTTGGAAAATTACCTTTGGATGCGCTATCTTCATTCCTATATATTTTGTTTGACTGGAAAAAGTAATAATCCTATAAATCGGTTCGCCTTTCCAGAAGGGAGGCGAAAGACGTTTCTCCGTTTTTCTGTAATAACAAACTACTACAATGGTTTTCTACATTATATATAAAGCTAAGAGCCGTCGCTGCAACCGTAACGAACCGGTTGAAAAACACAGAGCGAGTGAGTTAGTAAAATGCCCAGAGCCTTTTACCCTTTCTTGTTCTCTTTAGCAGGAAAACTACAAATGAATGTGCTCATGTTGGTATGCGTATTTATATGGACATGTACCATGTACCCTTCTTGTACAATAATAAAAGTGGCACAATTGCAAGGAAATTGTGAAGCAACAGAAGAAGAATGAAGGATAGAAGAGAGAAAGCAAGGAGTCAGCAATTGTACTTTTGTGCAGTAGCACTAATGTAGTTTGTATGAAAAAGAGAAAAAATGGTTTTCGTGAGAAGAAGTTGTTCTATTGAGATTTTCTTTTAGAATTCAAGAAAAACTTTGTGAAGAAAGACGCATCCCCAGTAGTAGCAGTTTAGCAAACGAAGAGGAAAAAGGGAGCGCGCACACACACTCATACCCAAGCATGGAAAGAGAAAGAAAGCTAAAAAAGACAATATTGATGTGTTGGTTTCATGTCTCCAGTGCATTGTACATGGAACATTGCTTTTTCAAATGTAGGCAACTTCCATTCAAATCAGACTCAACAAAAAATTGAGAAGCGAAAAAAGAAAGCAGGTAGTATCTTCTCTTTGCATGCAATATCACCAATATCGGGCTTTACTCTGAATATATTATTGTAATGTAGCGTGGAATAAATGTCGGGGTGCCGGAGCCTACTAGTCCCAGCACGTGATATAATACATATTATGTGCCTATTTACATATTATTCACTTTCTTGCTTCATGTACTTGTTAGATGATCACAGAAGGAATGCATGCAAATATTCTTGTAAAAAAAAACTCAAGTGGAGTATCTCAGCCGAAGCACCACCCTGAGTGGAACTCTCAGCATTTTTAATGTTCACTGTACATATCTACAATAACACCACAACAAACACACGTGTGTCAGTAAGAATGGATTTTATGCCCATGCAATTTGACATTGAGGATCAGGCAATGATTGCTACTACTTACAGCTACAACTACCTCAACCCCCTCCTCCACTGCCAACTTACATTTAGACACACAAAAATCTAAAACTTTTGTTCCTCACAAATTGATTTTGGGCAATATTTCCCTATCCAGTAGCGTTTTGTTTCTCACCACGTAGTTCACTTTTGTACACGTCACACACACATGAAGACTTTTTCCGTTCCTCCTATTATTGCCGCACAGACAAAATGTATTTTTAGATATAACTCACTTTATTATGAGATTTCAAGCATCTGTATAGAATGCCATGCCAAGTGAAAGTAGCTACTGTGTAGCTAATATGTCTATAAGTAAGTCGGAAAAACATGCAAGGAAAGCACATTATCAGTGAAACTTATTGCTTGCAAAAAATTCAATGTGATTTGCTGCTACTTCTGACACTTCCATTAGCTCAAAAAGTGGGGAAAAGGAAGTGTATACATGCATATTATAAAGCACATGAACTGTTTTAGGCATATATATACCTACCTACCCACTCATATATGAGTACTCAGTCAAGGAAAAAACTGAAAGTACATCACCAACACACACACACACACGCCACTCATTCCACATCCGCAATATGTGATACGAATGGATGGATATTGAGTTTCTTGCAACCAAAAAACTACCAGCACCACTCATGGGAATTCTTTTTGCGAATTCAAGACTAGATTGTGTCTGTGGATGCTGAAAGTTTTGAAACACCAGACCATGATCCGTTTATCCTATTTTACAAATTAGAAATAAAACGCTTTGCAAAGAGTTGAAATGATTCTTATCTTATTACGATAAAAAGTGAGAAAGGTTTTCTAGATTTTTACTTTAGAGTTTTGTGGTGGTGATGGCGAGTAATAAAAGTAAGCAGTACTTTGCTCTGACGTTTTTCATTCGGGAAAAAAGTAGGCAAAATAATAAAAATGTGCAGGGAGCAAAAAGGCCATAATATGAATGTAATGCCAGAAAAAACAAAAAGGAAAGAATGGCAGACGCAGAAAAGAAACGTTTGTGTAAACAAAAAATGAACAGATCGTGAGTTGAGTGAGTGGGGAATGAGGGAAAGGAGAAAATAAGAAGAGCAAAACTGCGTACGTTGCATTTGCGGTTCGTTGTTTGCTCAAACCTCTTACTTGACCCGTCAATCAATTCAGAAAGAAAAGCGGAAATGGAGAGAGGGAAAGAGAAAGGAAGGGAGAGAGAGAGAGAGAAAGCCGAAGAAAACAGAAAGTGGTTTGGTTTTAATTTTCTATTAATATTTTTTTCTTATTGCTTTTTTGTTGTTTGTTGTTGTTGTTTTCACTCGCACACCCACACGCAGAGTTCAACACAGCATAGGGATGACAGGATCCATGAAAAACTTGGGAGCCACACAGCCTCAGGATGATGAGACAGGGGATGAGACCTCAGCATTTCTGGGCACTCCAAACAGTGTCGGTGGAAACAGATTTCCAGAGAAAGGAATTCTCAAGAAGTTTGCTGAAGAAGATGGATCCCAGTCTGATAATAACGATGCCATGTGTGATGTGGAGAGAACGCTTAAGTCGCTCAATGGCTATCATGAAGATATTCTGGCAGCTTTAAGAGTTGCTGCTGCTCAGAGAGGTCTTGGAGACACAAACTCCACACCACCTCCACAAGGTAGTATTATTATTACAGCGTATTACTGTTTTCTCCACTATAGAATAGGAATAGAGAATGTCGTAAGACGCTCCATACGAAACTGTGTAACTCACAAGATATTATATAGCTCATGTGTTGGAAAGCTCTTTAAGCTTTCTCTCGTCTTGTTTAAGCTACTTATAGTTGCCACCATTATTTGTGTATACCTACATTGAATGAATTCACAATGATGCATTCTGAGGATTCTTATCAAAATGAAAGTTTCCTTCTTTCTTTGCAAGAAAATAGACGAGTAACACATAAAAATTCTTCTTTTCTCTAATACACGATGGCGTATGTAGAATTTTTGTCACATAAAAAAGTTTTTCCGTGTAACATTAGCTGATGTGAATCTTTTGCATTTACACAGGAGGAACCCGACTCTCTGAGGGGTACCCTGACTATCCTGAATTTGGGTCAGAGTTTCCGTTACTTAGAAATTCCAATGATCGCATTCCACAGGGTCAACCTGATGACGAAAGCAACGATGACACTGGAGCAGGGCCCATAAGGTAAGGGCCTGATTTACTTTATTTTTTTAAAATAATACATAATATAAAGCTCTAAAGATTACAAAATACATATAGTTATACCAAATAAGCTGTAGCGAGTAGCATACAAAATTGCCAGTTAAAAGTTAACAATTTCTAATTTTTAGATTTTTAGCAGAGTTTTATAACACTTCTCTACAAAAATCAATGTACTTTTGCAGAATACGAAATTTAGAAGACCTATTGAGACAACTGGAGCACCACTCTGGAACCCGCCACTTGAGTCCATGTGGGTCAGAAGATATTCGCATGTCGGAAACAGAAGCGGATAGGCACTATCGTCTACACTCTGGGGAACTAGATGGGTATATCAAAATAATAGTACAATAAAAATGCATTCTTTCACCATTCCAGTCACATATATATTCTTCCTATTTCGCGTATACACAACTCATCGTCATTGTTTACACCATCAACTTTTATGAATAAGTACGTGCGTGTACCGCCTTAGAAATAAAATGAGAAATGGATGCAGATGGAAAACAACAGGTCATGTTTCATCAAAACTACATGTTGTGTGAACAATTAATGCTTTCTAACAACTGCTATTATTTGTAGTTGTACTTGTATTCGTATTACCCACTGACACGAACACAAACCATTATAACATGTAAATGAACATAAAAAATCACAGGAATCGTTGAATTTCACGGATTGTGACGACCGAGTACTCTAGTACTTGAGTAGATATACATAATAATAATATAGGATTTCACAGTTTTGAGTGCCTGCTGAAATAATAAAGTAGTTTGACATATTAATAATTCGCAGCCCTTATTTGCTGATTTTTTGTATTTCTAATACCACTACAATGTTTCATTGGTTTAAATAAAATGTATTCTATGACGCAAACCACCTTTTTAGTACATATTTTGCCACTAATAATAAGCGTGTACATAATAAACAAAACACTTGAGGTTTGTATATCAGTACGCATATGTACATTTTTGCTGTTGGAGCTGCAGTCACGTTCTCTTTGCTAAAAACATATTTTATTCTTTTCTTTCTCTTTTCTGTCTTTTCTCATCTTGTATGGTTTCGTATGGTGTCGTTGTGTGATGATTTTGGTGACGATGGCGGTGATGCTGGTGTGTTTTTGGCCATTCGCTCGCTCGCTCGCTAACGGAAGACGGCGTATCAATATGTGACAGCACGCTTTTCGCTTCGCATCTGCCCCTCCGACTCCCGGACCACCAAGGTAGTACACTGTGGTCGCTTTCACTCCTTTAATTTTTTGCCATTAATCATAAATCTCATTATTAGAAGGCAGTTTTCATTGTGGTTAGTTACAACATGACAAAAAGAATTATTCTAAATATCTATTTAACAGAGAAACTAACTAATAATATAACAACGTGCAGGTCAGGTCCCTGAATTATTTCTTATAATGATAGCTATAAGGCAGTTTCACATTTTTGTAAAAAAAACACTGTCGTGTATATTTATAATTCATGTGATTTCGAATGAGTTTGCTTGAATGTTTTTGTTACTCGCACGCAATTTTTCCCTTTGTTGTTTTCATAGTATATTACACAATTCATTTGTCTTGCCAGAAATTAGATTACGTAGGAAAACAAAGGTGAAAAATACAAAAGCAAAACGTTAATGAGTTCGAGGCAAACACGCTAAGTTGTTGATTGCAGTGACGAGGAAGATGGCTTCGTACTGGGGCGATATAGAGGGCCGAGGGTAGATCCTGACTTACTCACACCATTATCTGACCTTGGTGGTCATTTCACCTCAAATATACTCGGTTCCCTAGAAGAATTAGAAAGGTAACGGTGGACACATCCTGTACAAGCGAGTTTCCTCAAGTAGAAGACGTGATGGTTCGTTAAAAGCGCCGTAATATGAACACTCAGTACATTTGAAGATCCTTTCATCGCAAGTGGGGTTCATGACAATTGTGTCATTGAATCGGTTATTTTAAAGCAATTTTTTATCATTTATACATTCACATTATCCACGTACCGCTTTTGGTGTTGTAAGTATGCAGTATAAACTATGACGAACATATCTTGTATATCAGCTTTTGTATTTAGTACATTGTATAGAGACTTTCACTATTTCCTCAACCTTCAACTTGCTGTTTAATTGCTGCTAGCTCTCTTCGAGCCATGACGTCTTGCACTTCCTCATGCTAAATTACATATTATTCTTACGTATACATTCTTTCACTTGTTGAGTTACAATTTTCTTCGCACCTCTTTTCAACTTTATTTAACTTTAATGCAATTTTAGTTGCGTCGATGGGAAAGCATCTCCGTTTTGCCCGTGCTATTTCTGGTAATTGATTTCTCTTTTTATTTATTTTTTCAGTTCACTTCGGTTTAACCGCATATAATACAAGTAGGAAATAACTGAAAAACTATTTTTCGAGCTATTACTTTTCAACAAGTTCTGTTTCTTCTCGCTTTCTTTTCAGTTTTCTCAACAACTATTATTATTGATATTTTTTTCATTTACAAACATCCATTATATTATGTAACTTTGATGTATTTACATATATTATGTATGTCCATACTATAATATAGTTTTGCACTGGTAATGGAGTAATTTGTTGGTAGTTCTAAACGGTCACATTTCCAATAGGGTTGCCTAATGTATAAGCATCACGTAGGCCGATCCACTAGTTGTTAGATAATAATACCTCATCAGTTCCGTTTGCAATTCATTTGTTGTAGGTCAGATAGCACAACACTGAGTGTGTACATCCTGATAAAATAGAATCTTAGACGCTCTTCAGCTTTAGATAACGTTGTGTGGCTATACCAAAGCCACTCAGAATTTAGATAGATTACTCAAATCGCCCCTTTCTCCATCAGTCGTCTCTAGGAGCTTCTGTGTGGGGGTTTGGGTGCTTTGACTCCTCAGACATATATATTTGTGTATGTTCTGACCAACATCATATAGACACTATCTTAGCCTTGGATGTTGTACTCCGCATTAATAAATTATCTTTAATATTTGACTTGAAGTGATTTTATCATCTAACATTCATTTCTCTTTTTCTTGTTTCTTCCTGCTTACATTCATGCTACCATATCGATGTCTTGGAACAAATCGAATGTGTCTCTAGCAATCAGCCAAACCTGATCCACACTTCCACTAGTGAGGATGAAGAAGATCGAGCACACGTGTCCAGGTCTAGATCACTTACTCCAAGAAATCTTAAGCACCTTTACAATCCATCCGATGAGTCTCAATTTGGTTCGCAATCGCCCCTTCATGTTAATGGTATTCCTTCATCAGTTCTTCTTGGTCATTATCAAAATCAGTATCACACCTCAAGGACAAGCAATGGTAGACAAACGACCCACAAGCAGTAGTAGAAGATTTTAAGAAAATATATTGAGAAATATATAAAAAAAACAAATCATAGTTTTTGGTGACATTTTTGTAAAAAACGAAATTAAAAATGAAAAAGTAAAGAATAGTTGCGTAATTCCATTTTAAAAAACGTGCACGAATAACATTAATCGAGTTGAATGTTGATTAGGATGAAAATTAAATGTATGTTATTTGCTGTTTTAAATTTAACTGTAATATTTATGATAAAGTAAACTGAACTTGTAATTATAGTCGATTAAAGAGAAACATAAAACTTTCTTTTTTGTCATGTTATGTGGAACGCTAGAAGTAAATATTTTTGTTATGTATCCTTGTTCGTATGTATTATTCATCAGAAAATCAGGTTCATGTTACAGCGAACAAGTTTCAATTTTAACTAGAGGAAGAAAATTGTACATTTACATTAAATAATATAAAAGGAATAACTTTTTTGTACATAAAATAATAATTAACGCTTTGTATGTGTACTCGTAAAGAGATTCCAAGTGTCTGATTACAGTTAGCTGTAGTATAAATCAGTATTTGCATGATAATTGATTGCCATAATAGTCAAATTAATCTGAAAATCTGAGAATTCTCTAAAGAGTGGACTAAGAATTTACTGAAAGGGAACTATGTCCTCATATGATTGACATCCTCCGAATATTAACTACTTATTGTTATCTAAAAGTACTTGATTTCTACTGTGCATTCAGAATTCATCAAGACCAACTGCGCACGTGGATTAGATGAAAAATACATACTAAAGAATAATATATTAGTTTTACTAAACGTAGCTTGTTATAGTTGTTATTATATATTAACGTTTTTAATCATACTATAATATGCATAAAATACAGTAGGATTTTTATATCACATTCATTAAGTAGACTTAATGCGCGTTATAACTTTTCAGTAGATACAATACAGTCCATTATTGTTAAACCATTTGCATGCTCTTGCGATTCACGTCTACATAAATAATGCGTAATGACTTTATATAGTTTTATTTGGAAATAACAATATAAAAAACCACGGACGTGAATACAATGAGTTTATGGAATAATGGCATGTTACAAAACGTTGTGCCAGTTGTTGTACTTGAATGTTTATTACAGTGACAATGTTTAATGAAACGCGATCCATTCGATTCGACCGATTATTTCGATACCGATTTTTGCAAAGTAAACATTTTTTGTACTTGGGTCTACATGTTTTGAGGAAAAAATCCTGTTGCCCCTACTATTGCTTCTACAGTAGTAGTAGTAGACAATTATTTCCCTCTAGTCAGTAAGTTAGTAGGGGAGAGAGTTTAATGTGATACAACAGTGAATATACATACATGAGTCTTCAGCTCTTTCATTCTCTCTCTGTTTTGACAGGCTCAACGGATCAGTTTATTGATCAAGGCTCTCTGACATCACCGCAAAATTTTCCAGAATATAAACACTGACTTTTGTGGACGAATTATCCGAATGAAAGAACAGACCACTACTTCCAAAGCTACGTAGATAGTATTCGTAACTGTAACATTAGCAGATCCCTCACAAGTAGCTCGACTACTGGTAGACGTATTTCTAGAAGCAAAGCCCGCTCAAGATACCTTGCTAACCCCAGCATCCCTCCTCCTCCCAGAAATCTTTCCACCGTCAGCACTAATTTAGTAGCCAATAATAGACAGACAAGAGTTATTGGAGATGATTACTTACGAGTTACTTTTCCTATGCCACCTCCTTCCCCAGCTCCTGCCTCGACAAACTCGAACCAGCTAAGGTTCCCTGACTTTAATAATCTGCTCCATGGACTCAGATTTAAGAAGTTGGGTCAGAGCAAAATTCCCGTTCTTCAGCCAATCTTGCCTATAGATAGGAAAAATGAGGAGGATGGTGATGATGATGAGGATAATCCGACTCATCATTCTCATGTTCGTCGCAGCCGTAGGCTACTTTTTTCATCTCAAAAAATTAAACCAAGAAGACGAAGAAAACTTCCAATAGTTCCAATGATGGCAAAGTTAAAGGTATCACCGTATACCAGGGCTGCTCAATATAGCAATATTGATTTACGTCATGATGATGAACATGATGAGACGGAGAAAATTGCCCAAGGAGGAAGTTCAAGTTGCTTTGTTAGAGAAAATTTATTAAGTACTCGTATTCCTTCTAGTAGAATGGGTGGTGGTAGAAGCGGTGATGGTGTTGATGATCATCCCGACTCTGGTATCGACTTTTTCTACCCTGCTTCTTCTCCCTCTCCCATCAATAAAAATGTATCTGCTGGGGAAGTTATTAGTTGTAATAATAGTAGCTTCTACGCGAATACTGCGACAGCACAAACTACTACTTCCACCACTGTTGACATGTTTAAAGATGTTAGAGCATATTATAGCGAGGAAGATAACTATTACTGTCCAACGATGACTGTCGCCTATCCGAATGATCTGATGAGACGCGGAGTTTCCATTAACCGTTATGCCGCTGCTGGCAATAGAAGTAGTCCTACTAAAAGCGCTAACGATCGTAATAATTCTGATGAATGTCAACTAGGTCAGAAGCTCAATCCCCTTTGTACTGTCACGTCGTTATCGTCAAACCGTGTTGTAAAGTTTGATACTACTTTGTCTGTCATAATTAATGATCAACTGCACTGTCATCCTTTTACGCTTCAGGAAACTAACGATCGTCTCAACAGATGTGATTCGGAATGGGTTTGATCATTCGATGTAATTCGTCATACATAAATGTATACTGAAATTTTATATACTTAAACAAAGACTACTCACTCAAAATCTTTATCGGGGATTGAGATGTGAAATATTGAAATTGAGTTTGTGTTCCAAGATATTACGTACAATGTGCATGTGCTCATGAAATGTAGCTACCACCATTCTGGCTAGAGCAACGTTTGCTCGTTTGCCCGATCAATTTGGCAACGTGCAAAGAGAAAGCAGCCTTTACTGGGTATATGCGAAACCAAGCAGTAGTCTGCTTGCAGTCTCTAAAATGCACATCCGTAAAGTCACAACGTGATGATACTGTTATAAATAATATTTGAAATTATTGCGGTAGCAAACGATAAAATATAATGCAACACGCATCACATTAACTATCCGTTTAATTGATCTCAAGATAAATTATAACTACAATGGTAGTTGTTAGCCAACTAGCGACACTAATTTTTATGTAATTAAGTATAACATTACGTAGTCTTTGAAATATTCCCATCTTAGGTGATTGTACACGAAAACTAAAATTCAGTTTTACACATTTTGTCACATACTCATATTAATATGTACGCATGAATCTCTCTTTTATGTTGATTGTGATAATTTAACAAAACAAGAAGCGGAACTATATTGAATTAAACAATCTAAATGTATTCGAAGAAAGGGTTGTGTTCATGAATCATTTATTACAAAAGTCTATAATATAATCAAATTTAGAAGAAATTAATTTCATCGACTCCATTATTAGGTTGATTAAACCATCAGCTTGTCGCATGTTCTCCAAATTATAAATGTATAATAAGAAGTAAAAAACAAATGAGATTTAAGCTAATTTAATTCAAACCATTTGACGATGAGAACTCAAATTAATCATCCATGTAACTTAATGGCGTGTTGAACTTTTATATGATAGCTAGTTTTAAGATTAGGAAACATAAAATATGGTAATGAAAATTAGCATGCACACAAGAAACATCTTCATATAATTGTCTCTACTCTTTTCTATAGAATTCTTATTGCGAGACTTTAGGAAATAGTCGATATCGTTAAAAATAAAGTCATTAAATTATCCATGTGTTAATGTGCTGCTAGTCATGATTTTCGGGCAACAGAGGGAGGGAAACGATGCTGTGAAATAAAGCAACTCAAGTGAAAACCGGAAGGAAGGAAAGGGGAAAGCCATTGTAATAGACTGCTGGAAAAGATGGAATAAAAGTAGGGCATTCCTCAACTGTTTTATTTACTTGTTTGGGAGAGCTGAAACAAATAAAACAAAGATATTATGCATCATACACACCCGATATATATGCACTCGACGACTGTGATGCTGCGAGCAAAATGCAAGATAATTAATATATTAAGGTGTTTAATAATTTAATGCGTTTACTGTTAGTTATACTCCGTTTTAAATGTCGAAATAAGCGTAGAAACTTCACGTAGGTCTACAACATAAATCTAACTTGAAGTATATACTTTAAGGATACGATTTCGAATCACATTACAACTGGATTTGTTGGTAAATTAAAAGGTATGCAATTTTATGATTGTTCAAAAGTATTTTCATGGATGGAAGATTAAGCTCAGTTTTAAGGGAGTATTCACTTTTTTCTCAAAATTGTACAACTAGATGGAGTAATTGGTAGGTAAAGTAAAACCCTATAAAGGAAATATCTTGAAGAAACCCTTTACCTGGATGTTATCTGTACTTGTAGTAGATTTGCGTAATTAGACTACATTATAAAACTTTATATTACTTTAAATTCAGAGTATTTGAAGTCAAAATACTTGCTACAAATTAAAATATACCTATGTGCATAAAATGTTATTAATGTAATGCATAATATTGTTATATCTGTCTACAGTATGCGAAAATTGTAATTGTAACTTTTAAAACAATAAAGAATAATGGGACCGTATTTGTATAATTCTTTAGCTTATGGAAACGGGATTCACTGCATATTTAATTGAAAGATAATTTGCAGAGGATAACACAGATCACCGATGAATGGGTAAGCAACAACCCCCGCACCTACCTGATTCAAATTATATTCCAAATGAATAAAAGTACTACCCATCAAAGATCGCATTGCAAAGACATTTGGTAAAAATGTTTTGTAAGTTATATTGCAATTCCAAATGTCTCTTCATATCTGGAAAAGCAAAATGCAATGCCAAATATTTTTCAGAAAGCATTAGAGTTTGAGTGTAACTCAAATTAAATAGAAAAAAAAAATGAAAATATTTTCTTGGAATCTTCGTATATTATCTATTTTAGGTCTTATGATCAATAATTTTCATTTCATTTCTTCAAAAGCCCGCGTAGATTCTGGAAGCCCACTATACGCGATAACGCAATCCAATCTAATAAATTAAACAGATTGTAGCATTCACTGTCTCATGCTCTAGTAGTAGCCAAGTAAGCAAGGGAAATGCTTATGAAAAATGTCCTTCATAGAGTTTTAAATACGTACGCGACCATGGACTTGCAGGTATAGTTAATAACATTATGGTGTGCGGTACCGTACGCGTATTTTCTTTGAGCAAAATAAATTCACGAGCTTTGTTCCCAGAATCTTTCAAAATGAGTTTATGGAAGCGGCTGTGGTTTCACCAAAAAGTAATTCTATTTCCTACCGCTTATCAACATATCAACGCAAACGTCGGGAAAAAGTTTGCCAGCAACAAAGCACATAAAAGTATCATGCATTTATTCCCTTTCTGGAAGGATGTAATGTGCTCCGTTTTATATCATTTTCACGGATGCAGGTTACAACACGTATAGTTAATCTGGATCAAAAATGTTTCCATTGACGTAACATGAAATTCGTATGTAGAGTTTTGCTCTTATTGTGGTTGCAGGCATGCTTGTAAGTTGTCGCCTTTAACTTTATAATCTACTACGAAAGTCATAAAAAAGTAAAGATGGTTGCAGAAACGCAGAGATTCATGTACGTGGTATGAGCGGCTTCCCTTACATTTTTCTTTTGCGGGAAATGTTACTTACAATGAATAACAGTTACTTACCCCCACTAAATATTTAATTGCCAGGAACTCACAATTTGTAAGTATCACATTGGCAGCCATTGTCCCGTTTTAGCAGATACAATGTGAATATTTAAAGAGTTTGCCTAATTTTTATTTTCACTTTACTTCTTTAAACATTTTCATAGTGTTAACATTTTTAGATCATGATAAAGTCAATCAAAATCTAGAAACTACATCGTTCTAGCAAGTGTTTGCGGATACAGCCATCCTTTTCTGTGACAAGTTTTTTCTTGTGATGGCATATGTATGTACAAGATTCTTCAAAAACAGGAAAGCCAGTGAATATCTTTTTCTTGGTGAATAAATGGTTACCTTTTTTCCTGAGCACCATGCAAGATTCGGAATTAAGAACAGGGAATACGACCATGTATTATTTATTTACCAAGCAAGAAAACCTAGAATATATAATACACAAAATGGGTTTTAGCTGGTGTGCCGGTGCTGAGAACTTTTCTCAAGCTGTCTATTCTATATGATGGCGTATTTTTTCCTGATTTTGTCTGTTTTTGGCACAACCACCACATGTCAGTTCTGTAACATTGGAATATCAGCCAAACAAAAAGCAAAAATTATATATAAAGTACATAACTGCTTATTTACAAGAAACTCCAATAACACACACCATGTAAGAACGTGATAAAATGAATAGATTTTGTGGAGACAGAATGTCTTTACAGCCGCATTCACGAATCAGAGCTTACACTTTCACTTGTGAAATGGTGTCTTTCATTTTATTCAAGCCGTCAAATTATTCCTCTCCGGAAAATATATGGAAAATTCCAACCAAGTGGAAATTCTTTATTTCCAGGTAAAGTGAAAACGTAAGTACCTCAAGAATGATTGAGACCTTCTTTTATGACATCAGCACAATCATGCTTTTTGCATACTTGCTTACATAAAAACTGAATCGAAATTTTCCCCCTGACTGTGCCTCATATTTATTCAGCCTGAAGAATGGACCTTTTTCTTCCACCCTCTTTATATATTGTATATGGACAATACAACATTTGGTGAAAGGGACTGTAATCGCAGACAATAAATTGATTTAAAGAGTTTGCAAAATACTTTACAAACAAGTATTGCTTGAAAAGCGAAGAAAAAAGTGAGAATAACATCATAATACCAGGGAGGGTTGAAGAGACGGATTTTGTTACATGGTTCATCTTCCTTACAACTCACTCAACCTATTACCACCCAACAAGGTGAAGTGAAAATGAGTGTGATGTGATATTTAACATGGCATGAGGCTGAATAAACCTGTTCACCTAAAAGGTACGATGAAACATGAGAGCATGTAAGAAATAATGTTATAATAATCCTTGTTTGTAAAATCGCAATAGGCCCTATTACATATTCTAGAGTTCATAAAAGTAGTTTCATTTCATTGTTTGCGCTCATATGCACAATAGTGTCTTGAAAATTGTTGACTTATTGTTAGACTGGATGAGCACCATGAAAAAAATTTGTTCACTCAAGCAAACTAAACCAGCTCTAAGGAAGGATACCAAGTATATTTCAAATGCAATGGAGAAAGTAGTACAATGATTATGTGAATAAAGATGGAATGAAATAAGGCCAGCAAGCAAGTGGCTAAAGGGTTCCAATGTAATTGATGCGCAGAGGAAGAAACGAATCCAGGGGAAAAACTGGTAAAACTGTAAAAAGGGCTCTGCTGGCTCTGTAATAGCAATAGAATGTTGTAGGGCATTGCATACAAGTAGCAAATCTTGTAGGGCGAATAGAGAAGTGCTCCAACCAACACTGGCCTAGCTTCCCCAAGTCAATTCTGTAGCAGGCTCTCATATATACGCCAGGCACGACACCGAAACACCAACCTCGTCTCCTCTAAGCTATTTCTTGTTAATATATTCTGTACCACTGTAGGCACGGAATAGGTTTCATCGTCCATGGGTTTTTGCTCCACACACACGAAGGAAACTGGAAGAAGAAGCAGGCAGCAACACCAGTCTCAGCTCATCGTCATCATCAGGAGGATCGAGAAAAGGAAGAGAAGCGAAATTGAAGAGAAATGTCTTCACATGTTCATATAAAAACGTATAAAAAGATGTGAGAACGATAACGGCCGACCAACGACGAGCTTTCTCTTCCCAAGGAAAAAAGTGAGAGAGACAGAGAAAGAGAGAAAGCAGTTGAAACTACTAAGTGCGATGATTCTCAAGTTGGAAAGTGAAACGCTTACTACAAACAAGTAGTGGAGCACACACTGAAATCTGAATACCGACTCTAAAATGCAAACATTCTGTTTTTGTTGTTACATGTCGTCCCATCATCATCCCTACTAGTACAAAACTTCTTTTTGTATCAATTTTAAAACAAGATCAACCATCATTTCGTTATTTTGTTGATATTTTTCTCTAAAAGTTTGCATTGGTGGTTGAAAAATTGTGGGAAGTGAATGTGAAGAGCAGGCACGACACCGAAGATAACGAGAACTTTTACACAATCAGTTTTCCTCAGGAAGCGACAGAAATTAGGTGTAAACAATCTTGGCTTACTTTTTGAACTGCTCTTATCCTCAAAGCTTTCTAAATAATAATAAATCTGCGTTGAAGAGAGCATCCGAGGTTGGAGCAAAATTATGAGTCTGAAGACAAGCATTGCTGCTTTCTCTCGCATCAAATGAAGTGTTTGAAGCTCTGTATATTATTTCAATGAGATATCCTGCTGTTCGTCAACAAGACATGTGTTCTCTGAGCTTTGTATTAGCATTTTCGATCTCGACTCTCTACTTTTCCTTCACAGATGGTGTACTCCAGGGTAAGTTTCTTCAATATTATTATTCCACAGTAGACGTCGTGGAGGGTGAAAAGCATATGACCATGATTTCTGACAAGCTCAATCAAAAACATGTTGAATTTTTGCTTCCTTTCATCATATTTTAATAATATCATAAAATCTTTTTCATAAACCTTATAACATGTACCATTAGTACCATGTAACCATATAGTTCAAGCAGGACACAATTCCATTGGGGATTCTAGTCACTACATCACAAACAAATCGTGACCATATTAATGATGTTGCTTTTATGTCATGCTTGTCATTTTCACTGGTACGTCAGGCATTTACTTTTAAAAAACAAGGGTTCTAGATATAATGTTGATGGTATGGATAAAACGCGCAACACACAGTTTACTCATTTTAGACATCGAATTTAAGAGACAATTGGGAATCGCAATTCTCATTATTGCATCCACTCTTCAACAATTCTCAGCCATAAAACCAATGATCAAAGTCATTAAAAGTCATGATTGTGTTTGCTTGCAGATCCGGACTATTTGGGAGAGGATGCAAAATTAGCAGGTAATGTTCCCTTTAATCGTTATACTGCATCATAAAAATTTACTTTATATGCGGGTACCTACTATACAATTTAGTCGTAAAGTAAGGAACCCTTTTGCTTTAGATTAAAATGACTCCATTTGTAGTTTTTAAGGTGGTATATAAGGTCGTTGCTTCTCTGAACTAAAGTAAACTAATGAGCGGAAGAAATGTATAATGAACAAATTTTATTATAATCATACTTGCATATATTATAACGAGTAGTGGAATGCATGGGAATTCTTTACACACACGTGGATGTTTTGGGCAACCAGCATCGGTCACTAGACAGAATCGGGTATGTAACTGTCTATAGGGATCTAGTAACATCTTGTGGCACATATATTCATACAAGCATAAAGTATAAAAAGGCGATAATAAAGTGCACCCTGTCCGTAGAAAACTGAGTCAAGAGATTTGGTTTGGTTACATTATGGCTATTTTTACCTTTATAATGATGACAGCATGTTATGTAGTCAGTGAGGTATGCTATTAAACCGAAACTTCAGGTTCCCGTGTACAAGCGATGAGAGAACATAATGATGAGCGATAAAAGTTACTTGGAAAAATGTTACAGGAGTCCTTTGTCTTCAGGTAGAATACGTGTACATATTATGCAGGAATAAAGTGGTTAAATAGAGAAGCACAGAAAAAGATGATGGGATCCGTCTCTCCGTGGTGCACGTTGTTCAATCTGCTCACGCAGAGAAGTACCTACACCATTCATCCAGTGTTTTTGGAAATGATGAGGAGCCCCCATGTAAGAGATAGGCAAATGTAGGCTTAAAAGGTGAAAGCTGGTGAAAGTCAAAGGTAGCGAAGCTCTTCCCAATCTCATTTGATTTAATCAAAATCAAAGCATCAAGGGAAATGAAAATGGTTGAAGAACTTGAAAAAGAACATAAAAGGATGAACAACTTATGGCTCAAGGCTGGGAAGTACATGGTTCGTTGGCTTTCCAAAAGGGCCAGTAAAGTTTTCTCCCTTTTAGAAAAAGCAGCACACAGCACGCATATAATATGTTGTACATTCATACTCAAACTTCATGTACATAATATACTTGCTTGCATGCTCACATTACTTTTCTACCCTTTTCGCGAGCCCCTGTTTCGTCATTGAGTTGTAAGTCACCAGCGTTGAGTACGTGTGAGGATTGCATTACTCACTCCGGATTTTGTCTCCTCTCTACTCAGATTTCTCGAATAACTTTGCAAGCAAAATCTCGACAACAACAGCCTTACAGGGTACTCATTTGGGACTTTCATGCACTGTCGCTCCAACCATGATCTCCCACTTATGCCTGTAGTTTCTCTCTCTCTCTCTGAGGGACGGTTTCAGGGGAACAGGCATATACCCAAGTTTTAAAAAGTTTGAATTAAATGGCTTCTAATCTACTACATTCACACATGAACAGAACTAGGTAAAATGTTTCAACAAATAAACATTAGGTTAAGTGTAAAACACTGCTATTGTTAAATTATTAAGGAAAGAACATAATAGGTGTTTTTATACATAGCAAACAAACTATTAGCTAGAAATATACAAGTTGTAGGCATATCTTTGTTTTTGTTACTCAAAATTGAGGTGAGCGGATAATAATTAGAAAAAGTAGCAAGATGAATACATGAGAGTGCAAAAATTTATGGGTATGCGGCTACATGTTTAAAATTACACAGAATTCTCATATGGCAAATCAGACAGCAGTCTTTATTGTCTATATGTATAAAGTATGAGTTGGTACACTGTACTTTGTGTTTATGTGCACAAAGTATTTCTCAGTATTTCAATACGGTTTATGAGAACGTTTAAGTTAGCTCATAATGAAACAATGTGCTTTGAATTCTTAAGTTGGCAGCCCTTCTCCAAAGGATCTACTATGTGATGTATGGAATCATCCTTGCGGTAAATTTGTTGATGAGCACATATAATGTTGAAGATCCAGTAACCTTTTACCCCAGAAAAACATATATTCATCAAACTAATTAAACTGAGAGGGAAATGGCAATTCGTGGTAAAAAGGATGCTACATGACGCCATATTAAACACATACATTTTATGAGCATGCATTTTGTAATACATTCTATAGCTAAACATGTATGTTCACATATCTAAACGATGTAAGACAGAGAAGAAAACAAGTACAATCGGTATAAAGGAACCGTCGTACTCGGAAAGTTGAAAATTCGAGAGATCTAAGAAGGAGGAGAAACTGTATCACTTTCTCAATTACTATTAGGAAGAGGTAATTCTAAATTCTTTGATATCGACACATAACATAAGATACTACACACATTTGAAACAAAAGTACAGGTAGACACAATCAAAAAATTTTACGAATGCTTTCTCCTAAATGAAATTTCCAGTTATGTGTCAAAGAAAAATACCAAAATGGAGTACATTGCTACAGAGTACAGAGTAACAGAGTAAGTAATACGTAGTAACTACGTAGTAGTAAAAATCCAGGAATTAATTCGGATAAATTGGAACGATTTCCATGCACTGTACATGTATGTATGTGGGGAATCCAATCAAATGTCAAAAACAACGTTCTCAAAAAGTATAAATTTCACTCAGAGGTACTTTTTCGGGATAAATAAATTACTTGGTAGTTTATCGAATGTTGTTTTTCCTGGTTGTTGATAGTGTATTTATTTTTTCTTTGCTAGAATTCGTAGAGTGAAAACTGTAGAAAAGTAATGGTTTCATGTACTACACGAGCATGCGACAAATTTTTTAACAAAATCCTTGAATTTGGTATTCTGAACATGCACTGCGTTAAACAAGAAATTTCATGTTTATTCATTTCATGTCGCGGTGGTGCAATTTACAGTGAAGATACATCCCGAACTCTGTGGAAATGGAAGAAAAGATCCAGGAGAGGAATGTGACTGCGGGCCAGCGGAAAAGTGTCGCCATGATCCATGCTGTCATTCCACCTGCCAATTAAAACTTCATTCTCAGTGTTCAAACAATGAGCCTTGCTGCGAGAAATGCAAGGTAAGGAGATGTGAACTTGTTTGTTACGAATAACTATAAATTTTGCGATTCTTCTTCCCCTGCGACATGAACGACAACAACAAGGAGTAAAACATTCGCAAAAACTTCTTTCCCTCTCAATCCCTCTTTCTCCCTTACACAAAATAACGGAGAAAACATGCTAAAATATATTTGACAAGTTACCACTCGATGTTTTTCCACTTCTCCAAAACAATCAAATAATAAAACGCATATATTCGAGAATTTGTATACCAGTACATCTCTCATAACCTCATCTTCGACAATTCTACTTGCGGTGTTTCATCGCACAAAACAAAAAAATGGAGAAGAAAATGGATTCTCTTTTATTTGTTTTCCACTAAAGAAAGTTCCATTACTTCTTTCTTTTCTTTTCTCTCCTTTTCTTCCTTTTTTGATACCCAACTAAATCCTTTGTCTTTTCCCTGAAAAAACATCGTGGAGTTATTCCAAGTGCCTTTTATTATGTTCAACTATTCTTACGCGAAGAGTTGATATGGACCTGGCATATAATATTGTTAACGTGAATACTCTTCTTAAAGAAACTCATTCTTCTAGAACACCAATTCTATTGTATTTTTATTTGCATTGACTCATCATTGGTGTGGTATAATGATTTTAATAGTAGGGTTGGATAAATAGATCTCCATGTAGGGATAAAGATTTCAAAATGAGGCATATCAAGGTCAAGTCAATGCTCCTTTGCACGTACATTTATCTATGTACGTTTTTACGTGCTACAAGAATTCAGCTCTATGAATTATAAGTTTTGAGTTTTCACCAATGTTCCATACTAAACCAGTTTTCTATTTCACGTTTATGTACATAAAAACCTAGTTTAGCAATTAAGTGATACTCTCAATCTCAAACACTCATAGTTAAGATGGACGAGGCTGAAGTGGATAAGAAATGGATATGATGAATGTAAGACAAATCATAAAATCATAGCAAGATATTCCTATATCGCTCGAACCCATTCGGGCATATATTTCAAAATTTAACTTAAATTCAAGTACTCCTTATATTGCAAAAGACCCCTTATTGTAGTGCTAATGAATTGACTGCGATCACTTTGCCATATTGTAAAATTGCAGTAAAGTGTTCTGTGGCAATTAATATTCAGCCAAATTAATAGAAATTGTAGAGAAATGTCCTTCAATGTCACGACGTAACTGCTCCACTACACGCTCAAATGCTCTAGCAAATGCTCAACCTTACACGTTTGATCGTTGAAGTGATAGCATATTAGTAGTGTTCATAGACTATAAAAGTCTTTCTTCGATAACACATTTACTTTCTCCTTCAAAGAGCAACAGAGAAAAATTCTAGTGGAAGTCAAGTGTCCTATTGATTTTTATCACTCTTTTTCCTGTCATCTCAAGACTCTTATCCGATCCATTACATTGTGCTTTACTTTGTTTTTCAAGCATGACGTCTGATATACATACTTCCAGAATCAGCAGCATCAAGGAAATTTGATATGCTTCCATCTTTATTAACTCTCTTTCCTCTCTTACACCATGTTTTTGTGACAATTCTTTCAGTTCAAATCCCTTGGAACAGTTTGTAAGGCTGCGAGGCACAGCTGCGACATCGTGCAGTACTGTGATGGTGTTTCAGGAGCTTGTCCAACTGGAACTTTCAAAAGAAATGGCATTAACTGCACGGATGAGCATGGGGCTAATGGAGTTTGTTTCAACGGAATCTGCAAAGGGTTTCACCAGCCCTGTGAAGAAGTTTTGAAAAAATTGGGTAAGCAAGAAAATGGTTACAAAATGACCTTGCTCAAACATAAAAAAGGACAGAAAGGCACACACACCACACCACCATGCTTTTCTGCCTGTGGACAAAAGTAATGACTTGTGCTTATAATGTATGGGAACATTTATTGAATGAATTCATATATTTTATGCTTGCTTTCAGAAACGGAGCCAATAAAAGAAAAGTCGAAATGTATAGGAAGCACGGTAAGGGAAAAGTGGCTTGTTCATCCACAATAAATGTACTCATTTGTAACGAAATATTTAGTCATATTTTCCAAGTTCACTTAGCGTGACTTTTTCTTCCTTCCATTTTGATTTAGGTATGCATCAATCAGACATGTGTAAAAGTAAGGGACATTCCATACGCCAGACCTTGTGAATGTTCCCCCAACGGAGATTGTACTAACTTAGGGTGCTACTGTCGGCCAGGCTGGACTGGTCATTACTGTACAGAAAAACAAGACGTACGCAGTTTGCACCCAAACGATGACAAACCTGGAATAGTTAAGGGTCTTGGTCCGGAACAGCAGGATTCGGTGTCGAATACGCCGGCTCTAGTAGGCGGCCTAGTGACGTTTGTGATTGTAGTGTCTGTCATGTTTGTAGTAATGGCTTTTCGATTCATTCCTTCGAGAACCCCGAAAGATAATAATACTTCAATGTATCCTCATGCTCAGCTAGAGACTGTAGATTCAGACGGACCAAATGCAGCCAATCAAATTCCAACCACGTAGGTTCTTCAGAATTTCAAAAGTAATCCGATTTATCGAAAAAATATATTATTATGTATGTACATATTCTATATTTAAAAAATACCTCTATTTGCTATAAAGAAATCCGCGTAGGAGGAAGGAAGTACATGCTCCATACAGTATTTATATCTTTATGAGATCTTAATGTGAATATATACATGGTATAAAATAATACACATATAATATATGATAATGTATGTTGTAATGTATATATAATTGTGTACGTACATCTAATTTCTGATAGAGTCTGAGACAGTTTGTTCCTCTCAGGCTTGAAAAGTATTTGTGGTACTCACAAAGATCCGTACTTCAAGTTTTCTGTAAGTAATTTTTTTTTGTAGAAAACCCAATTCTATTATGTACTTTACTTTCTTCAAAGTTGAGACTGCAAGCAAACTACTGTAGCTTTTACAATAACGAAATGTTATGCCATCCTCATTTTATTTTACAAGTGTACTAGAGAAAGCCTATCGACATGTCTTTGTACGTTTTATTTTGTAACTGTTATAATAACAGGGCTTCACTTCACAACTACATATTTTCCGCATTGTATTCCTAGCTAATTGTTGAAATAACTTTAAGCCTCTTAATTGCCCCAGCAAAGGAGAAAATTTAGATAACCCAGAAACAGAGAACTTACAACATAAAATCCTCTCCTTAGACGCACAAACAATTCTTAAAAATTTCAAAAGGGCTTGGCGAATCTTCTCCACTTACGATTAGTTTTATAGTTTGGTCTAATCATTAGTAAGACAAATTGACAATTCAGGGAATCTTCTATACGAAGGAAGTTATAAATAATTATATAATTCAATAGAAAACATTTTGATTCAGAGATGAACTTGTATTTGCTGAACGCAAAGGGTTTCTGGACTTTAGCGAGCAAAAATGGTCATAGTCATACCGTCATCCGCTTTATTAGTGTTTCGACTTTTGGACTGTTACGCGGGCTAATTTATGCATTGTTAATGGAAGCAGTGCACATTATTGTTATACCCAAGCGAAACAACAACAATGAAAAATTATGTCGTACTCAACGACTTGAACATGTTGTGTTTAACATCGAACGTTTGATCGCACTTGGATTAAGAAAACGTTTAGCGTTTTAATAATTGCCGGCAGCATAAACAGCATGTGCTAATTTTTTAAATTAACTTTTGTGTAATAGTAGTACAAATTTTATGGATAATTGCGCTAAGGTATTATTGTATAAATAGTAAGTATACATGTTTTCCAGTATTTAGACGATGAAGTTAGAACAATAATTGAAACTGAAATTAAAGATTAAATGGTGTGTTACGATATATAAAGTTTTAAACCGCTACCAGATGTGTTAAATCTTTATAGGGGATTTTAACAGAGTTATATAAAAACGATTAAATAAATTTATACCTCTATATGTGCTTGAAACAATAACATCAATCGTTCAGCCTCAAGACGGAACGGTGTCTTCCCACCAAACATTTATTTTGGTCAGAAACAAGTGCAATAGTTCCCAACGGTAAATGTCCAACACACTCTCGAGTCATTCTTTTCTTCCTGTTGACACATTTCTTTGCATTTAGATTGCTCCACGTAGTTCCAGTTTGTACAATGTGTGAAATGTCCTCCGAGACTGGTGGGTGTCTGAAAACGTGACAGGCAGAACACAATCAAATGTACACTTCACATGCAGCGAAAGAAAAGTTGTCAAATGCAATTTCAGGGTCACATGTATCGTTATAATAATGCAATATATTGGATGTAATTTACTGGCTCATGACTACAAACACATGCTCCAGATTCCTTTGAACAGGTTGCCCCCTTTTCACAAAGGTCACCGCAAATATCGTCACTCATATTGATGGGTGACTTGGAATAGCACATCATGATGTTCTTGGAAGAGGAATTCTACGTAAAAGATCCAGTAACAGATACCAATGTCTTTGAGCTAAAAGATTATATTACAATGTAGCGTCGTTTTTTACGTACCTGAAAATGTTGCTCCTGGAAAGAATCAGTAAGCACGCAAACTTGGAGCAAAACAACGAGAAAATTGTAACTAGAATTTGAGAGAATCAGCGTCATTATTGGGTTTGTTACTAAAATATGACACCAACGAAAGAGATCTCTACAAAAATTCAAAAAGTCTTTTCCAATGATCGGGTTGTACAAATCTGTTTGTTCCACCCTTCTTACGCTCTCATAATCTACTATACTTTTAGTACACGAACAGGAGCAAGGTAAGGCAATAATGAACTGGATTTAATTAAAATGAATTCAATACTGGTATAAATTAATTGCTTTTGTTTTGCCATAAGCCATGCGTCACTTATTGAGCGAAAATGCTATTGATATGCTAAAACATTTTGTATGAACCAATGCTCCCTGCGCTTGATTCGATGAATGAAATGCCTGTGAATTCTCGCTTGTGCAGTAAAATAAAATGATATGATGGATTTGAAGGTTACGCCATACAGCTTTACTTCATTGTGTAGATTTAATGTATTTAGTTCCACTGAAACAATTTCAAATCTTATATTGTATGACAGCACAAAATTGTAGCAATTTTAGAAACTTTAATTAGTATATTTGCATTGGTGGATCATTGTTTTAACTTTTGCAGCAAATACGATCCAAATACGTCCATCAATACCATATGTTCCATTAATAAAACACGCCAACAAGATGTATTATATATTTGTTCTAGTCTCTAGATCAGCATAAATTAAAAATTACATGTTTTCATATTCATCGTTTTGCAACAGTGAGGATTCATATTAGCAGAATAACATATTTGTGTTTTAGGATGTTTTCCTTTCCTGTTATTCCGAAGTTACACGTTTAGTTCACAGACTTGACAAATTTGAGTGGGAAAGAGCAAATAAAAATTGTTTTTCATATTATAATACGCATGACGGGATAATATTTAGTTTTTTTCTCATATTAGGTTTATCCTGCAGAAACATTGTACCCAATTTTACTTTGATTTGTTTCAAAGGAAGATGCCGTGTTTTTGAAAAGCAGGCCTTAATAATTGCTCGTATAGTAATTCGTTAATTTTGTAGCTACAAAAAAAATCGATCACATTTTTTTCGACCTAGATTGTTTAGAAAATTGCACAAATTAACATTTTTGAAAATTATAAAGCCACTGACATGGACACTCTTGCATACTTGCATCTTACAACTAATTGAGCAAAAACTACAAAAAATCCACCTTTTTTCTTTTCTTTCATTCGTTAGTTAATTTCTGGGAGTATTTTTCAGTACATGATTGGATAAATGATTGTGAGTAGTGATAAGCTAGATTTCATTTTATATAATTGCTTACATTTACATTCATTCATTCATTCATTCATGCATCATAAAAGAGTGTATTCTCTTTGTGGTGTACAGTCTAAAGAGTGCAGTAGAACATGTGAATTTTGTTGTAATGTTGGAAAGTTTCAGTCCAGGATCATGCATGTATATATCAAGTCGGACTAGCCAGTATAAGTGTCAAACATAAAATATCGATGATTCATCTGATTCTTTACGGTAAAATAGACACTCACACAGTGAATTTGAGAATTTTCATTCGTTTTCACCTTTTCTCTCTTGGTCGTATTTCCATTTATTGCCTGCATATCTGAGAAATTCCACTCGATTTGCTTTCTATGTCGGCATTATTAAGCCAGCTACCGATTTTGACTCTGTCCAAGCAGAAATTTTCCTTGCTATCTACATTATTAAAATATTTCACACAAGGAAAGGGATCTCGTTTTGAGGCAAATTGGATGATGATAAATGAAAAAATATGATACACAGACAATCTCTCTGTGAGCAGCCGCTTAATATCCTTAACATGCCTTAAGAGGCCTACACAGTGTACAAAGGCATCCATAGTGTGCCTGGCACATTTTCGATTTAACCGAAAGCAGTCATCAAAAAACACATTCACTACATCCTACTATAATGAGAAATAATAGACATTATTATTCCAAATGCAGGGTGTATGAATACGTCATCAGTGATAATTAATCATTCTCTTGATCGTTCCTATTAGTTTAACTAGCTAGAGACTTGAAATCGTCATAAAACCATGAAGTGTAGAGTCTTGAATCTTTTGTATGCGCTATTCTGATTTCCCTAATGGTTTAACTTTCACCTTGCCCCGAAATCGCAACATTTTCTCAATGAACAGTAGTACTGAAACACAGTTGAAAACTCCCTGTCTCATTGTCTCTGACAAAATGCAGTTTCAGAATGGCAGAAAGTGTCAATTCCAGTGGGGATACATTATAAAATACTTTATTAAATATTTACTTGGCAAATATGAACTCCGCGGTATAACCAGAAAAGTATGTTATAGAGAGTTATGAACTCTGTGACGTATGAAGTGACACAAATGCTGGTGGGCAAATGTGTCAACACAGCAGTATAAATAAACAAACAAAATTGTAAAAATTCGTATAGGTTTTCTGTTTGTTTTAAGGAAAATCACTTGCATAGCCATCATAAATACAAGGTAGCTCATTTCATTATAAAAAATATATGTGTTTCTGCTGTGAACTGTGATAGTGCCTGCCACTGTCTATGCACATCAATAATGCAAGATTTTTATGATTTTCCGTCCGAATATATACCTATAAATTATGTTTTGACTTCTTACACACATAATAGTAGGTTTCTAGGAATGAACTCACTTGAACCTCTAACATTTCCTATCTACATAATTTCTAAAACATTTATGCATCAACAAAGAAAGGACCCCGTTTCCTGTCATTATTCATTCATCTGTCAATTGGAAATCCAATTGCCAGTTTACTGCGTTCCAATTTACTCGATTTTGTAATGACGATCTGTCCGACCATTCCACTTTATTACTGGAAATCGTAATATTATATGGAAAATTAAAGCACTTAAGAACATTTCCCCGCAGACAATGCTAAACTTGAAACGAAATGGTCGGTTTCAGGCTCGGAGGTATAGCATGTTGTTGGCTGTAGACTACATGCCGGGTTGAAAAAAAAGTAGCATAAAAAGTGAGCTGTGAATCAGTAAAATAAAAAGTCTTCATTTGTTCGTTTTACATCCTACGATAATATCCACAAATCTCCCTGAAGTATATTCTCCCCGGAGTTCTGATTTATAGAGGGCAACCCAAGTACTAACTGGAAGAAGCAAATTGTATTCTCCGTACACAGAATCCATACATCTTCCAGTAGTCATTCATCCAAGCGGACGTAAGTAAAAGGCTCGTCCAGTCAATTTGTGTGTCTCTGTGTGATTGTGTATATGTCTATGGAAAGCAGACTGACTTTGGAGGAGAGGAACTGTGAAGAGCTTTTTTGTGTACTGCTCTATCCTAGTTTCCTTTGTTACATCAACGAAGGCTTACTACTCGCACAGAGTCAATCCAGGACCTCTTCCTCATCACCATCACACATCCTTCAAATAACAGTACAAAGCCGGAGAGTGTGTATGCCTTCATATACATGCATTTGCTAGTTCACTCGCTTTCAAAGGAGGATAAAATGAATAAGAGAGAGGAAGGAAGGAAGAAGCAACGGCAGTAGCAATGTGGCAAATTGTAACAGCTTTTTATTCGACTAGTACTCCTTATAGATATTCAAGTTGCATGGTAAATTTGACTTGCCCTCATCCTGCCACCACTACTACCATCATCATCAACGTCGCACATATATCAGCATCAAAAAGTGTACGTATTTTAGGGGAGAGAGCCCTGTAATATTAGTAACGTTTCTAATGACTCTTCCCTGGGAAGCGTTGTTAGTTGCACAAGGGAGCATAAAAAACTTTCAGCTTCGCTAAGTCACTCAGTCAGCAGAATAAAGGAGTCAAGAAAGAGTAAAGTAACTATCAGTTGCAATAATAGTAGGAGTTCAGCTCTAAAAACTTGGATACTTTACTTATTGCAATCTCCATTATTATTATTATAACGTAAAGCAATTCCCTTAGTTGTAGTTGCTTCACTCACTCTCCTGAAAACTATAGGGACTCGCGTACGTAAACATAACGAACGAAATGTTGTGCCGTTAATACTCACATATCACCAAGACCATTTACCACCACCACCCGTATAATAATAAAGTATCAGGGCTCATGTGCCTTGTGGTGTAGGTATGCTACGCGACTGTCCTGAACAACAGTCATTACCATCATGCCACTTCTCTTGTCTTTCTTCATTCGCCATAATAAAATGAACGTAAATGTTCGACTACATAACGCTGAGTGGTGCACGTGTGTTTGAAACCCCGACCAGGACAACAACGAGTGGATATTTTGTAACGTGTTTTTTCAAATGTGTGCATTTCATACCTCCGCCGCACATTATTACGATATCTTACAAAGCCGGGTTTATCATGTGCATATGTATTTTCGTTTCCTTTAAAAGTCCTAGATTGCTGAATAGAAGAAGACAGACTGGCTGGTCAGTCCATTTCCCTCATAAAAAACTATATGAGTCAATTTTACGGAATGCTATCATAAAAATTTGTATCCATAATAATAGGAGTGTTGGTCATATAAAATTACTACTGCTTGCATATACTTTTGTTATATTTCTCCTAGTGTTCTCATTTTCTACGTAACTTCCCTTTCTTGTAATAAGGGTTGCTCTCAAACTTTCATCTTGTATTCTCATGCTGCCAGGGAAAAACGACTCGTCATCATCACCGTCGTCATAAGCAAACCCCAACTATTTTAGTAGTCTTGTATTTCGGCTTCCGTTTTTTGTTGCTACAACTTCTTTCCATGTGGCGTAGGTATGATGTGTTGTTAATGCATTAAAAGCTTTGTTGAAGCTTCCACATCCGTCAGCCAGCGTTTTGGGCAAGTCAGAGCGCGGGGAAGTGCTGGTAGTAAAAAGGGAAAAGACCAAAAAAGAAGCGACTCCCTTTGTGCATTCAATGTATGAACGCGTATGTACCTATGTATGGACATAACTTGAGCAGAAAACAGGGCTCTTTTCTCTCCCTTCTTTTCTACACCGCTAAACAACTGCTGGCGTTTTGAGAGAGTATGTGTGCATGTAAAACACAAAGACATCATATTATTAGCGTATGTTAGATTTTGTTGAGCTCAAACTTTACATGCATTTCCGTCAAGTTAGTCTCATTTGAGGTCTCCTTCAGCATTGAGCTTAAAATATATTCGAGACTTTAACTTGTCTCTCTGTGGCATTCCTAATTTCTTCGGAAAGTTGTGTATGCAAATTCGTATAAAGTAGCAGGCACTAATTAAGCATTGAAAATGGTAAGTTTTGATTCTCATTGCTGTGAATTCAACTCAACCTCATCGTCGTAAGTCTTTTTAATCTAATGAAGTGGCTTTCAAAGTTCCTTTGAGCTTTAATTGATCATTAATTGTTGACTGTATAAAACAGACAAAAACTATTAGCAAAACTAATCATTAATTTGTGACTTGTTCCGTCCTTTCAAGCGTTTTAAAAAGAAAGGAAAAAGTTTAAACTTCTTTTCATAGTAGTGTCCCTCCTTTTTAGTATTCTTCAGGTAACTTTCCAATAGCAAGTTATCATCTCAAAATAGTAAAGCTGATTCAATGATTTGTTAAACAAAAAAGCTCTTACTCACATGCGAGAAGTTTATTGTCCTGCATTAAACACTCACTGCATTCTTTGAAACTCTTTCTGTTAACAATTGTACTTGAATAGGGGGCAATCCAACAGCCAGCTAACTTTCTAGGTAATCAAAATCACAGCATCAGAATCTGAAAATACGATTGCACTTTCAAAATCGGCTTTGTCAACGGGCTATTTAATTCACTAAGACAAATCCTCCTTCTCAATTCGAGCTTTGCATAATATAGAAATTATGTTTTCTAGAAAAACATGCATTTAATACCTACCAGTTGAGCACTTCATGTATTTGTTTGTCCGATTATTAGCACAGCGACAACTCAAATTGAAAGGGGAAGAAGAAAGAGAAGGTTGTTTCAATTAAAGCCACATCATACAGCTTGCGTTTCAAAGGTGTCATTTTACTTATTATAAGACGTCATCATATTGAGTATAGTTGCGCATGCAATGCTGTAAAATGAACAAGTTGGTTTTTCACTACACCTCTTATTGCTTGCTAGAACGTGCTAGTTTTTGCTCAGAAATCATTTTCATTTTTTGGTAAGTATTCACTGTCGTCGTCGGCAGCAAGAAGTAAACTTTCATTTTCTCACCGCACCGAATACAACAACCCGTTTGATGTGTGTAATTTGATACATAGGAGCACTTTCATCGCAAAATCGTTTGCACTGTATTTTTAATTCCATAAAGAAAAACAAGCTACAAATTTATAGAGTCAGGTCTACTTGTTGTAACGTTCGTTAGCATAAATATATCTTTTTGCTCACATTGGTGGCAGGGTACGCAATTGGGAAACATGCCGTGCATGCGACAGGGTGGTAACAAGAAAATTGTTTGCACACAGCGCAGCAGCAATGTCGTTAGGAGTGCATGCAGTCAGGTATTTCATTTATCTGCTGTTATAATATTGTCATTATAATTATGGGCATGATGACAAACCAATAAGTACAGTACAGTGAACCGCTATCACCACAAAATAAGGTAAAAATGAAGACTAGACAAATTATAACCTTATTAACTATCGGATGCGTTGTAAACGGATTTAAGATAGTTAATGCGATCACCTGCCCGTCTGTGTGTCTGTGTGTCTGTGTGTCTGTCTGTC
>JAQIXX010000677.1:0-50473 GCA_034700605.1 Willowsia nigromaculata
GAAAAATGATAAAATAGGAACAAATATACACAAAATTTCTAAAATATGCATGTCCTAGGACATAGGACAAATATGCTAAAAATAGGACAAAATTTGAAAAATATGCAAGCATCAAACAATTTCTTTCTACATGATTCGTTCACAAGTCAAATGTATTTTCGATAGATGAAGTATTAAAGAGTAGGACAATTCCTAAATTCTCGTTCTCTGATCATAACCAACCTAACTCGCAGCATACAAAGTTTATTTCACATGAAAAAAACTCGTTTTAATTGCAAAAGGGTATGCATTAAATATTTATTTAAATAAGTGTTTCATTGAATTCAAGAAGTCTCACTTTAATCTTATTACAATAAACTACAAAACATCAATACTTAAAAATAGGGATTGTTTTACTTTAAGTTAAGTTTCATACACAATTTTATTTATTTGATCCAAGCCAATGTTTTTATGTTCTTTGGAAATAATGAAGTGAAGAAAATCATTTCATAAACTTTCAACTTATTTTATACGTGCAAAATTTCACCACTTCATCATTATCAGAACCGCATCAACCGTATTAAACATTATTCTAGTCCACATTCGTGTTTTAAATTCCCTGTCAATGAACCCCAACCCGGTTACGGGGTATCCTAACGGTCTTAAAGTTGCCAACACGCGTTTTAATATTTCTTTATTGCCTTTCATGATAAACATGTTGAGCTTCCAATTGTAAATCAATAATTTACTTGTCAGCATTGACTGTTCACTTAATGGAAGTAAAAGAGATAAAATAAAAATTACAACTATCGCAAGTACAGGAGAAATTACATACGCAGTCGGTGAGAATATCCTCCAGCCAACCAGTGTTGCAGTGATTGAAAAATACGTAACAAAAGTACCAAATTGGTATGCAATCCATATCAATACGCTACATGGCCGCAAACACTTATTGTGGATCAAGTAAAGTTTTTGATAACGTAAAAGACCACAATTGAGACAATGTTTAAATCTGATGTCTTTAAGAAGTCGGACTGTAGCGCAGGTAACTACAGCAACTTGAAAAAAGAAAACTCTGATTGTCCTACAGATTTCTTGCATCACAATAGTCATCAGCAAACTAGAAAGAAGATTCATGATCAAATTTGATGTATAGCTTCGGCTTTCTTTTGGAAATATGTATTTTAGTGTTTCAGATAAAGGATCCAGTTGAGCTTTAGCCCATATTGGGAAAGACATGAAAGGTAATATGCTGTTCAAAATTGAAACAATGGTGAGAAGAATGCCAACAACATCAGCTTCTTGTCTATTTTGAAATTTTTTCACCTCTACAAATTTTAAAGATAGCATTAAATCAATTAATACCACAAACTCTTTCCTTATGCACCTTAAATTACGGTCCGTACGGTAATAATGAAGGGTACTTATCCACACGAAAGCAATGGAAAAATTCGTAGTAACTTTTAATTTTTGCAAATGCATTTTTCTGATATTGCCTCGTAGATGCTTCCAAATACCAATCATTTGAAAACTCAGCAATATCATCACGATACCAGAAGAAAGCGACATTCGTCAAGTTAATTAGCATAACTTCTAAAAAGAATATGGTAGCAAGAAGGAGGCTGTCTTTTGAAATATCGGCAGGATCATATACACCTTTTCCAATGAGTAAGAACAAGGCTGCTGCGGGAATAAGGATTCCGGTTGCTAAAATATTTACAATGTTATAACGTGTAATTAAAGACCTAGGGTTCTTCTCGGAGATAAACTTTCCCTGATCCAAATCCCATGTAAAAAAATGTTTTGAGCAAAAAGTGTTCGAAAGGATTTATTGGAAAGGACAAGTTAAAAGAGTTAACGTAATGCACATTTTTGGTGGCTATAGAAAACTCTTAGATTTAAAAAACAGTCAATGATTGTAGATATAAGCTAGAAAAGTCTTTATACTGAAAGATAATAAATGCGTGATTTTAAATTAAGCTAATCTAAGTTAATACTTTTATTCAAAACTACTATATTATTGCCTGATTGGTCTACAATGATTAATAAATCAAGTTCAGCAAGTTTTAACTTTAGAAATAAATGATTCCATTGGCTTTGTAAAACCGCTAGCATTAAAAACCGAAGTTAGAAGTTAACATGATTTTCCTTGTTCATTTTAGTTAACATATCTATAAATATAAAATATAAACCATAGTAGCAGATATAGCGACGAAATTACTCAATGTTAAATTTTAAAAAATAACTAAAGTACTTTAAATTGTGTAATTCCAAAACTGATTTTAATAAAACTTTAATATACCAACGCAAAAAGAACTACAGACAATATTTTGCACTTTTTGTATTAGTTCATCTAGAGAAGACGGAATAAACGTGCTTGGAAATAGAATACATGTAACTTGTTTACTGGATTATAAAATGCTTGAAAAGTATTTTTTAAATAGTTAGAGCTTTTTTCCAATTCTTTTACATTTTGCTAAACCGACTGAATTGGAAGTTAAAGTGCCTACTCCTAGTTTGCTACCTTAGCCTGGTTATTTGAATTCGGAGTACATGTTTTAAGAGCTTGGCAAAGTAGTTGAATATTCTTGTACACGTGGAGAAAGTATGCTTGCTTTCTATTTTTACTTCTATGTAAATAGAAATGTCTCATGGCAAGGAATTTTTTCATGGCTTCTTATGTTCCATTTATTACGCAGCTTGATCATTACGCGAAAGCAAGTATTGACTTTCTATCAGTGAAGCGTGTTCTCTTCTTGCTAAATACTGGTTATCAGTTCAAGTTCCAAATATGAAAGATTCTTGGGTCCCTACAAAGAAGTCCACTGATTTTCAGCAAAACATATTGTTTAATATGGGGAAAGGATTTTTCGAAGCTGTCTAAAATACATGCTATAATATATTGTTATATTATATACGATCTAACCTCAATTTTTATAACGGAAACTAGATCAAACTATAATATACTAAAATCCACTTAGTATTTGGCTTGCGTAAATAAACCAAGAGAAATGACCATGCCCTTATAACATTTTACAAGGTATTTTCTTGATAAAGCTAGGCATTCGTCTTGACAAGTTTTGAAACAACACTGTATATTATTCAGATTCATTGAGACTAAACAGAATCCTGCCAAAGAATGACATCATTTTGTCACATAATTGAATAACTAGCATGACTGGGTGTGACTTCTGCAGTGACTACAAGATTCAAAATACATGGAAAATGTTTTTGAAAAAATAATTCAAGATTTTTATTAGCTATTTCACCAAAAATAATGGCAGAAGCTTCAAGTTAAAAGCCACTAGAAAGGTCGTCAAAATACTGGCAATTAATTCGCAAATAATGACGTGCGCATTTAAATTAGTGAGGAAGACTTTTTCAATTTAATATGATGGTTATTTTTATGAAATCGCTGTTGTTATCCTGTTTTTATACCAATTCAATTTTGTTGTATTCTTAGTCACCACGAGGTTTAAAGCGATTCTGCAATGATCTAAAATCTCAGTAGCATTTCGTTTGTGATTTTGTATCGAAAACTCAGCATTAGTCTTTACGCGTCAATTAATTTAAGTTGGCATAAGATTTCAACATAATCGTAATTGTAGAATATCTACTTTGCTCACTAAGGCATTAGTAGTCTTATCTTTAAATTTTTATTGTAGGTAAGGTCAAAAACCCGTTAAATGAAACTGGATTTGGATTTGGAAACAGAAAATGGATTTATTCAGAAGAACGCATGAATTTAATTTTACCGAAACCAAGGATACGCTTTTAAATTAAAAAATATTCATTGCCTGCCTAAAAGCATTGTCGTTGATTAACTAATGATAAGGCTTAAATATCTTAAAGCAAAGTACTTCCATCTGTTGTGCTTGAAGTCTACAAACTCAGCCATTTTAACTAAAACGGTCACAATATTAGAAAAAGATAATTTACCAAAAAATATGATGTATACCTTACACGTAAAAATGCTAACATTCTAAATACCAGCATGCATACTTTCACCACCTTAATTCGCACGAGTGACATTTTGACTACAGAGTTCCGCAGCTTTTACCCGATTTTAGCTATTGCCAGAACATTTTCTATGATTGGAATATTCATTATTTTTTGGTACTACTCATACAATATTAACTTTTGCTTGCAATGACAGCAATCGACAGCTCTATTGGAATCTTGTTATGGAGTGCAGGCAAGCGTGTATTCCAGCTCAATATCAGTAAAGAAACTTGGGAAATTGATGATCAAACTTCAGCAAAACTTATGGGTTTGTCATCATTTCGATTCCTGGAAATCATTGAAGATGGTGCTTGGAGAAAATAATTTCATGGATCAACTCACGCCTTTGATTATGATAAGCTTTTGCTTTGATCAACTTGCCAGTTTGAATCTATTTTGAGACTTTATAGGGTCACCGACTTGATAACGGAGACTGACATTAAAAATATTCATATTCTATTCTGAGAGCCATCTAGAATGCATATGAGGTTATTATTTATACCACCAGGAGAGAAAACAATTAATTCTCGTTGTTTCCACTATTTTATTATGCAAATCTGTATGTAAAAGTTTGATTGTTCATTTTTCTATTTTTGAAATCGTCGGGGGCCCTTTTGAAATATAAATAACCGGTGGCTTTGAACACGACTGACAAATATCCTTTGTTATAATTCTTCCATCAGTTTATGCTATTTCGTTGCAACTATCACTATCGTTTCCATTGGATTTTTTTATAATTTGACAATCGTTGGACCACCAACCCATGTTATGTCATGTCCATATTAAATAAACAAATTCAATAAAAATTGGGACGATGTTTGAATACTAAACGAGATGTCTCAAAAGCCCTTTTAACACCAATGTTACCAGGTTAACTTTACCTTTGTAGGGGCAACTCGACACAGAGGTATAAGGTTTAAACAATTTGGGTATGTCAAACGTGATTCCAAGCTTATATTTTTAAAAGCCAGAATACTCCAATTACTATCTTTGAAACAGGCTAATTCCACTTTATTTAAATGTAAAATTAGGGTCTCAACTCCGTTCCGCAAACAGGACATGTGCTTGAAACTAGACAGCAAATTCATTTACCAATTCCTACTATTTGGTACTTAGTTTCTTGACCAAGACATATCTACCAATGCTCAATTCATTTACAATGAATATGCTGCTCTATGAGCATTGATAATTAGTGACAATCTATAAATCATTTAATATTTATGGATAATTCAAAAAGAGGCAACTTTCACGAGACAAGGGAAAGCAATAATGCACAAGGGATAAAAGGCATGTGATTTTCACTGCGTGTGTACATGTGACATGTTTTATTTTGGCAAGCAAACGGGTAGAAAGACAAACAACATGCTTTTGATGTCTGTACATAATTTAGTAAAACAATTAATTACAAAAACATTTTACAAACCTTTTCTCGAAAAACATGGAATCCATTTTTCTTTACATGCAATGCCTGAATAAGTCAACACGGATAAAAACTATTACCTAAGTATGCAAAACTTGATTAGGCACTCAATTCACATTCCACCATACATCAGCATCAATTATTTTTTTACGTAGACCATTAGATCACAAAAAATCTGCATTCGCCCCCTATTCGAGCAGATTAAAAATGCTGTTACAAGAAAATTTACTCGAATGGTTACTATTCGGATTTAAAGTGGTTAAAAGAATCGGGAGTTTTGCTATAGATTGGGATCCTTTTGAGCGAAAATTCGTACTGCGACCCAAGTCACTTTTCAAATTCAAGTGCTTATTCTCATTTTATTTTGTTGTTGTTACTTTTCAACTTATTTTTGCCATCCGACATATCCCGATAGCAGATAAGTTACAATGTGCCTTCTTTTACATGTCCTCAGTCACCATGATATATGCTGCATGGATCATGTTAACCAGACCTGGAAAGTTGATTAGCATTTGTAACAATGCACTCAAACTGGAGCAAGACTACTTGATACGTATTATTTGTACTTTTAATTCAAAACTGGTTTCGCTCATTTTTATTCTTTAAACATTTAAAGTAAACTTATACATTACAGGATTCAAAAACGAGAAAGGGTTAATGGGAAAATCCACCTCTGGTATGACCGTTCTATTTGTAAAACTGTTCATTCTTGTTGGGCCTTTTTCTGCCTATCTTTGCACACCCGCATATATCTTCTGTGTGTGGATGGTTCCTTGTCTACCAGTTAACTTTGGATACTTTCTCTTTCATGATTGTCAAGCGAGCAATGCACAGTATCAAACTTCAATAATAGATTTTATCCCTAAAGTGGTTGCTATTTCATTTGCAGGATTTGTTGTAGCTCTAGTGTTTAGCAGCTTCATTGTTGAGTTTCAGTTTTCGTTTATAATCTCACATTGCTTAAGAGCATACGTAGGTATTATCAGACAAGATGAGCAGACTTTGATACCATATATCTAAGAAATTACTATGCAAATGTTTGGCCTGGACATCCAGGTCCAGTATTTTCCACAGCAACTGCCGGCTGCTAAGAACAACATGTCATTCGAAAGCCCCAATTTTAAGCTATCTGAGGGTATGCAGATCAACGTGATTGAGCGAGGGGTTTATGAGATACGAATTTTCAAAGTCTGCTCATCTTGTCTGATAATACCTACGTATTTTACTGCTTCTGGGCCTGTTAAGTTGCCTGCTCTGTTGCCACTGCCACTTTCAGCTTTGCCACTTTGTTCGCTCACTTACTTGATGAAAAGAATCCCCATCCATCCCATCAAATTTTGGCACATGGCTTTCCTTCTCTCTTTCTCTTTCCACACTTTCCTGTTGTAGCACACAGTATATTATATTATTTTCTACATAACACAAAAGCAGCAGCCCCTCAACTTGTCGCTTTGCTTTACCCGTCATCCTTCGTCGTGCACTGTGCATTTCAGTTCTCTACAAACCATGTCACATTTTGTCACCCAGCTAATTCATTGAAGTGACAACATAAAAAAGACAGATCTTCATAATCAAAAACTCTCCCCATCATTCTACAGGCACACGCGCGACTTCTCTCTCTCTCTCTCTCTATCCTCGATTTTCTCTCTTATGCAACTTTATTCACTCTTTTATTACAGCTTCACAACAGTATAAAAAGTCTCTATATAGCTTTTCGAGTCGTCTGGTCTTCTCGATTCGATCATGAATGGTCGTGATGCCAGCGTCACGCCTGTTATGTTTTGTGGTACATCAAAAGGAAGTCTTTGAGCTTACTTTTTTGTGTAGTTGTTGTATACGCTGAATTACAGGACATATAACAACATATCACTTATCCAGCTTTATTATATCGAGAGAAAATTATACATTATCTGATTCCAGTTTTCATTTGATTTCATAGAAATACACCGACATAAACAATTTGTCATTAGCTTCCACAAGTAATTATTATTAGTAAAAAGCATTTCATATCGCTATGTTTGTCAACACTCATATTATTTGTTTTTTTTAAACAACCAATACATATTTAATTTCTCCTGCTGACGCAAGACCATTAAATAAGGTTAAAATAAGGATGCAGATTTATGCAGAGAAAATCCATACTGCACTTGGCACAAATTTCCTATTTGAAAAATGGGTTTGGGGACACGCGAACGCGGCATGGTCACTTTTAAAAGTCAAAATTTTAGCGTAATAACTTTAGACCATTCTCGCATGTCTATGCAGCTGCTTTAGAAGATGACCATTCAAAGGGAATAGTAAAAACGTATGAAATAGTAAAGTGATATGCTTATAGGAGAAGGGTAAGCACATGCCTGATATTATATTGACACGTTCCTCCTTGATGTCAACATCATTTTCGGTAGGAGAGCAAACCAGCAATTACCTCTGCAACGAGCCACAACGACGACCCATATGTTACAAAGACCCCAACCGGAATGAACCGTACTACCTTAAAATTATGGGGTGCAAATTACATATACCCACCACACATGTCCGTCGCCGTACATTTCCCGAGCGAAGAGTGGATGAGGAGCTCTTTTGACAGTAAACACACACGGAAGTGGATATATTAGATGTGAGTTGACTTGACTTTGCTCGAGAGTCTCAAGAAGGGGCAGATGGGCATCGTAATAAATTTTGGAAAAGCACTACGAAGATTCTCATTTTTGGTGGCTTGGAGGAACGACGCAGAGCAGAGAACAGTGGCATGAGAGGGGAAAGGAAGTTAAGAAACCAGAAGAAGTCTTCCGGATACAAAATATTTTGTTCCGCTTTTCCCTTCTACAAAGAAGTTATGGTAGCTGAGCTCACCACCGCTACCACCAAAATAACTTGAAGCTTAAAAACTTTTTGAGGGCTTCATCACTACTTCAGTCTGTAGGGATATACACTTATAATAGAATGGAGCATACTTTATTCTGAGATATATATGAACCATATTGCACATATGTATCATTAATGTATCAAAACTACATATGTCCATGTCAATGTGTTTATTTCTATATAATAAGCCAATTCTTTGTAAAAATTGACCTTAAAGTCTTTAGATGGATGCATAGAGTGGAAGTGGTAAAAGAGGGACTCAGCGTTTGCTCCGTTTTCCATATGGACACAATAATGCACGACCATTCAAAAGTTGTGACTTTCAAGCAGGCACAAAAAAAAGACTGTCATGTGGCATAGTATCGGGCTGGCTAGCCTGTAGCATTTATGTCAATTTAGGCATGTTTTGTGGTATATGGTGTAATGTAGATGTACAGGCTGACAGAGAGAAGCAGGCAGAATACGTAATGTAGATGAATTCTTTTCCTTTTTTCTCCTTCCGGACTGTACAAGTGAAATTAAATAGTATTACGTGAATACATGTATAACTTTCAAAACTACTTCCACGAGTAGTCACCCCGTGGGCAAACTCCTGTGTAATGTATTATATAGGAAACGTCCAGCCAAAAAGGAGCCGCCTTATAGAAAAAGTCTTTTTTAGTAATATGGCGGAACACCCAGCAGTGCAGCAGTCAAATCCAACCATTTCTCTGTTTATTCCCTTTCATCCGCACATTCCCTTTCTCTTTTTTTTACTTGAGCTCGTGTCACTATACTACTATGTGTGGTCATCGCATTTACTTGGAAATCCATTCGATAGAGAAAAAAAGACGACTGTACATGTCGACATGACACAGGGTTAGCCCCTATAATTAGGTGTAGTAATATGCTTCCGCTTTTCACAATCAGTATAAAAGATTCTCTTACAGTTTTCTCTGTCTGACCTTATCATAATGTCACTTTGCTCACTTTTATAGTACATATCACATCACATTTTATCTTCTCAACTTTGCTATTATAATGTACGTTGCTACACACACACGCATGCATTCTCTGGACATTGTCTCATCACAACCATCACCATTTTTGTTGGCCTGGATGGGTGTCATATAAGAATATATATGTAATATCCTTCCGTATTTCCAGGACACAGGGGTACAATGACAACCGGAGAGGAGGAAAACGATACTGGAATAAATACGTAGAAATTACATTAGTTTATCCTTATTTTCCTCGAAATATATGTACAACACATCCTCTCTCTTTCTACTATAGTCTCGAAAAGAGAAAAGGTGGGGAAATTTCTGGCTATCATCCTACTTGACTTTCCTATTTATGCACTTATTGTATGCCCATTGCTCGCTCTCTGCGGTGTGGCATGGCATTACTGGCTACATGCAGTGATTCTCTCTTCATTTTTTTTGTCTCTGCACACATTGTGTTTGTATCGCGTTCTGCTTTTCTATATTATACCTCCTACCATTTCTCCGTTTCTGTGTATATTGCTTTTTTGCTACTTTTCCATTTGCTCCTCGTCTACATTCAGCATTGGTCTCGGGAGTGAAAGCGAGATGTAGCAATCTAATAATCCGTTGCTCCGAGTGAATGAGGAAAACCAGAGGAGACGGGGATTTCAGATGACAGTGATAGAAAAAGCTGGAACTGGGAAGAAAAGAGTCCCAGCATTATTGACATTATGCTGTACATATATACATGAGAGTTGCAATCCACACACCAAGCAATATTATATTAGCCCATCTGCCGATCAACATTTAAGGTTTTAATATAATGCACATTGCTTACGTACAGTAGGCAATACGGAGGAATATATACAGTGTGCACATATAAAAGTAAGTGAAGAAATAATACCACTGACTGAATGAAAGTAGTAAAATAGATTATAGCACTTCGTGCATTCGGGGAAAATAGATTTAGCGCGGTGTACATATCTCATGTACATAATCCTTTTCTCACAATAATATAATAAGGAAATGGAAGGCCCAGGCCCGTACTGAAATAGAAAATCGCGTCAATATAAGTCGCCAGCTGGAGATAAAATATCCTCTTGTGCTATATTCTCTTTAACATTTGATTCATTATAACTAATACATATAATAAATTTTTCCGTGAAAGTAGCCACTTTTGACCAAACAAAAATTAAATTATATTGTTTTCATCTTTATGTTTGGCCATTTTTCTTATCATTATGCGTGCGAGAACGCTCATCAAAATGATATGCATGTATCTGACGTTTAAAAGACTGAGAACAACTCCCCCGTTGCCAGTTTCTTCTTGTGGAGAAAATTTTTACATACTGAAAGGAGATAAATGTGTGTGGACTGTCTGTTTCCTATGGTGTTTAGGGAATGTAAAGATTGAATGCGATATTTAGTTTCGTACTTTTCCCCTTCCATCTTGCTCTATCTATCTATGTCTATCTCCCTCCAGTTTCTCACTTCCTGAAAAGAAATCTCAGCCTTCCTTCTTCTCTCTGCCACCACAATGAGTCTCTTCTTCTCCAGCTTTCCGTTTAGCTTCCGGCAAGCACACAGCAACCGACATCGGTCCTGTTGATAATGATTATTATGAGGAGAAAACACTACCACCACCTCTGCCGCTTTTTCCCTTTTGCTTCTCCTGATTTCTTCCTGTCTCTTTCTCCTTTTCCCTTTTTCTCCCTCTCGATCTTGTAGCATTTTTTTGTGAAGAATCATTATGGAGATGATGATGGTGTGTAATAGTATACGGTGAAAGCGGTGATGTGATGGTGTTGATGATGATGACATTGAAGTTTCATCCTGTATCCTGTGAAGTTGACTAGCGTTTGTCAGAGACAAAATAATGAGAATGTAGATAAAAGAGAGTCAAAGAGCAGCTGTATCGGCAGGGTGAAAGGGAAAAGTGCACTTTATTTCTGATGCAATGCAATTCTTCCTGCACCGTGACGGTGGAAAGAAAAGAGAAGGAATCCCATGCATAAAACATTAGTTCATGCATATATATTATCATTACAAGAATGAAGCCAGAAAAAACTATATACTCTTTCCCGATATCTTTCACCCATGTCAGGAGTACTCTGCTAATGTACAAACTACAGGTCGTATTAAAGACCATAAGGCAGACACGGAGGATATAAAAGGTTATGTAATATCATATGACTGGCGTCAACTGAGGAAATCGTCCCCTGATAAAAAATGCTTTTGACATTACTCAAATACTTTCACTCTCATCTCATCAGCATGAAACTTTTCGACTACACGTAGAATCAATGTTGCTCTACACACCCATCAATGAAAGTAATTACGGTGACTTCAAGAAGATGTATTTTAGTGCTTAGTCTTGTGAGCTTCTGTCCTGAAACAACAAACGTAGCAATTATCGTTCCACAGAGTTTACTAGAACAGTGAGGACTTGAGCTGAATTCATTTAAATAATTTTGCTCATTTTCTTCTAGAAATCAAAGATTTTCTGAGATCAGGAGAAATGTGATCAAGTTTGAATGGGTAACATGAGATTTGACTCTGACTGTATGTATTGCTGCGTCTGCATGACTAATTACCTGCTATATTTTTCTTAATCCTTGAAATCCTCTTGATATTCATTTACAAAGCGGACTACACCATTTGAGAAGGGTCATCATCATGAAAAGCCCAGCCAGTTGTCTGCACATTCGATTGATGAGAAAAGAAACTAGTAAACTTGTGCGGCCAATTTTCTCTTCCTTTCATGTAAACGAAGTGCACCAACTAGATAAATTCACGCAGGCAATTTATTCATGAGCTGTGTGTGGGATCGTTGTTAAACAACGGCGAGTTACGCAGCTACCAACTTGTTTTTGTCCATTGTGTTCCTGGGTGCGTATGAGTTAAAGGATGAAATAAATGAAAGAAGCGGTTGGGAATGTGTGATGTGATGTGTGGACGCGCTACTCCAATTAATTTAATCTGCACACGGACACAATGAATGAGTGGGGACTAGGGTTTGAAGTTTCAGACCAAATTTACAAAGAGGCAAGGGAAAACTATACAGAGGCTAGTCTGCAATTTATATCTATACAATAATATATTACATCATGAGCAATCAAAAGAACCAAGCAAGTCAGTCACCCACTAGGCCCACCAGTTAGCGAACACTTTTTTGGAATATGTAAAAGTTCCTGATGATAATATGCAGTCGAAGTGAAATTGAAGAATGCCTGGCATCCCACACACATGTAGATGAGCATGTTATATTCACACATAAATAAATGCCTTCCAATGAGAATGACGTTGTCTCCACTCTGTGTTCACGCTCTGTTTTAAACATGCATACCAAAAACCAACCCACCCGGTTCTGAATGGAATGTACATCTTATTCTCACTTCAAATTTACGGAAATATATCTTTTACAGATTTGAATGATATAAAGGAGCATGCACATGTGCTACATAATGTACAAGCATATATTCAACTATCTGGATATCGAAATAATGGTCTGGAAGGGAAATGAATGAGGTAACGCTGGAAGCTTGATTGAAGGAGACCCCACCTGATTTCCACTTAAAACTTTATGACCGACAAAGTAAGTGTTAACTAAAAAGGCGGAGGGTTGTGCACACATATACGTATAATTATAGTGAATCGAATCATGGCCGAAACAAGACTAGACTGGAAATCCTAGAAGGACTGTGTGCTCGCCTCGATATGTATTCTAACTTACTCTACGTGTAGGGTCAAATTAAAAGACAAAATGTTTAATTTCCATTCTTTGATAAAAAGAAACCAGAATGACGGCAGTGGCGAGAGGTGACGTTGGTGTAAAATGAGATTGTTTTATTTCCTCACTTTATAATCCCTCCTGTAAGGTTTTATTTCATTCCGGACACAATTTAATTGATGATGCGTTACGATTAAGGACAGCTAAGCACTCTGGGGACATTCCACCACTTGGCTCATGTGTAAATATCAAATGTCTGGAAAAACGCAGACTATAAATTGTGCAACATCAAACATCCCTTTAATTTAAAGAAACTTCTAATGAGGAAAACGAGAAATGTGTACAGCAAGTTGACCTTGCTTTTACTCATTCGTCTATCATTTTACATTTTTGCAGATTTTTGATCCAGACAACCAACTACAATGAAATCTCTTTTAAAACCTGGTGTTGACACCGAAAAGGCCCTTCGCATTATGATCATGATGCATAATATTCTACTGTTCTCCAAGTTCTCTTTCTCTTCCTTTAGGCACTTCTGTGTTTGACGTTGTACCTAATTGAATGGTGTAAATATATCAGACCTACAACAGGGTATACTCTGAATGTAGGATTTTGCTTGGTGTGGTCTCAGCAACATGTAATAATGTTTGTTGTTGCTGTCGTCGCGTCAGGCTTTGAGAAGCGCTCGAATAGATTTTCACGTTTGCGTTCCAACAATAGACATACCTATATATTATGTTAGAAAGATAACCATGTATAAACATGGAAAATGTGTGAGGAAAAAAAGTGTCATGTCACACAGCTGGGGGTTAAGCATGTGTAACAAAAGTGCAAGTGATGTGTTTAGAGCTCGCTTTTTACTCATACCAAAAGGAAACAGATGTACATACAATATTATGAATTTCTCCACACAACAAGTGGTTCACGCTTCCAAGGATCAAGATCAATATTACGCTATTTCACATATAAGCATGCTTCTATGTTCGCTTTTATCTATGTGCACGGACTCATTGACTAGGTTCCGGTAACAAAGTTATAAATACTTATATTTTCAGCTCACTTCAAAATGATTATTCGAATCAATTTAAATATTTGCCAATTTAGCGAATGCATTTGAAAACTACTGTGTCTGAATGACTTATTCCAAACACGAAGAAATAGTAGCCGAATAGCCTACATTGCCACAATGTGTTTATCATAACCATCTAAAATGCATTTTTACTCATTTCGAGATCCACTCATCATCGCAATCAGTCAATCATGAATCCTGTGTGTGGTGATGGAGGGTGGTCATGTTCAGACCAAACCCACCAAGTGAGAGCCGTAAATTCACTTATTTTTTCACAACTTTCATCGTCAATTCTAAACATGCAGCATGCATTCATATAGGTATAGCTGACTGTGGTCCAAGAACAGCTCATTGTAACCCTTTTTATCATCACAACACAATTTTATTCACTTTAGTGTAACTTGCATTAGCCCATCTCCCTCTCCACCCGTGGAAAACATTTAAGAGCATATAAATGTAAAGGCTGGAAGAACTACCAAGAAAAAATATATGCCCATGTTATATCTTGAACATACATTTACCCATTTTACATTAGTTTATCTTTTGTAATATCCAGTTGCAGCCGACACCAGCCACCACCACCACCACCACCAACATAGATAAATGATGACCAGTCAGGAGGATCCCTAAAGCAAGGCAAGAAGAGGACACTAATAGTAGTAAGCGCTCACTCATACATACAACCAGTAACCACATAAAAGTGAAATGATGATGCTTAAAAAGGAGTGGTGGTTGTGTTTGATGTGATGATGATGGTGATGTTTTTGAGTGCAGAAGTCAGTAATCGCTTCACTTTACTACTTTTGGAGCCGAAATGGTCGAGAGAAATCCAGAGCACCACTCTCTCTATACGACGGTATAAAATATAATGTGCACCACCGCCGCAAACGCGAGAAAATAACAAAAAAAAAGAGAACAAGACTTCTGGAATGGTGGGCAAAAGCTAGTGTAAGCAAGAAGAGAGGCACATTTCACATTGAATTGAAATAGAAGAGGGAGAAGTAAAATGCAACTACTATCATCATCGCATCGCGATCAACATCATCATCCCTAGACAAAACCAAAAGAACCAGACCACCAGAAAAGTCCTAATAAGTGTAAAAGGAGGAGCTGTAGATTCTAACGAGAGGGCTTTTTGTAACTAGTATTTTACATCATCACATCACTCTCACACATACTCACTCAGTCTTGCAGAGAAGCGAAAAGGAGCCTCATAATATCAATATATTTATAAGGGAATCTGAAGCACATGAGGTATGGATCATATTATGAGTGTAGTTTATGAATGTACGATTCAGGGTGGCTGGATAAGGTTACACATCATCATCATCAAGAGAGCTTATAACTCTGCTGATGATACGTAATTGTTGATCCAGAAAGCTGAAATTCACCATAATATTCACCATGCCCTTATTCTCAACTAACAAAGAGGCATTTTCTACTTTATTATTATTGCCAGTAATATATATCCATCAATTGCTAAGGTATGCTTGATTCAGTGTTATAAAAGCATAACCCGTTCCTTCCTGCCTGGGAAAAAAGGCTTGCATATATATAGTCGCTCATCCAATTCACCATCATCCCAAGAACAGGAAGAATCGCATCTATGAGAGAAATATGTATATGTGTTAAATCAAAGAAAAGTCAAAAGGATGAGGAATGGATATAAAAGGAAATGAGTGAATGTATGGATGATGGAACATGAGTCGGTCAAAAGTATAGAACGAATTTTGATGGCGTTGGTGTGTATGTATGTGCGTAAGAGGGAGAAGGAGATAAAGGAGATGTGAAACCAAAAGGGGTAACATTTTTGTTATAATACTTAACAAGTCTTTTTTCTTCTCTCGACTTTCCTCCTACATCACTACGCTCTCAACTCAAACAATGATATTCAATACAATTTTGATGATGTAAGTCTCTCTTTTTTTTCAAGACATATCCGTTTCACATTCACACAAACATGGAACCTCTAAAGAAGAAGTGGTATGGAGAGAGAGAGAGAGCGCGGAGGCATCATTATTAAGAAAGTAGAGGAACGTGTCGCTTTCCCATAAAAGATTTAAGGACAGGCCCCAAGACACCAGAACATAAAACGATCTCGTCACATCCACATATCCATTCTCTTCTGCCATGCCACCGCATCAATGCCAGTGCTGCCCATCATTAAACCAAACAAAAAACTTCTTCACTTTACTCACCCTCTCTTTCTATCTGTCTTTCCTGCAGCCAAAACCACTACTCATAAAAAAGCAAGAAAAATTTGATCCCATACAATGAACGCATACCATACGTCTCACGCGCTTGTGTGGAATAGTCCAAAAAGGAGAAAATACTTGTTACGACCATGCCAAGTAAATAGAGTGGTGCGACTTTTAACATCCAACATGATGCTTCTATGAACGTAATATAAAGTCAACTGATGCGACCCAACCGTTGCTATCATTATCACTTCGCTTCGTCTTTCCATTACAATTATCCGATGTGCACTGCGTTTTTCTGCACTTGCACGTATCCGTCTCTGGATTTTTCTTTTGAGGATTTTTGATTCACAAATGGTATATAGCTTGTTGTGTATGTCGTCTGCTCCGCTTCAGATAATCTTTTTTCCCTCTTTTTTCGTATTCTCTGTCACAACATCATCACACCAACAACAATAATATCCCTTCAGCTTTTATTGTGCAAAGCCTTTACCTACTCGCTCACCCCTTTTCTCTTTCTCCTCGTTTTCTGTCACGCTCTGCAGCATCAAGAAAATGAAAGAGAATGGAAGGATGAGAGAATACAGCCAGACTCTTTGCTCACTTGTTCCTTTCATCATCATCATCTTTGTACTTTTTGATCTATATATATGATAGATAGTGGAACGGTATGATTTTTCTGAAGAAAAAAGTTAAGCATGGCTATACCGTTTCCTATCGAATAATTCTAGTTTCATGTGAAGACTATGCAAGGCAAAAAAGTAGAAGGAGAGATAGGAGAAGAACAATCAAAACTTTCCTCAAGCGTATAGCACATTCATCTGTATTATTTTTATGACTCGTGTGTGTATACAGTTCTCTGGAATATAAAAAACGATGGGACAGAACAAAGAAATATATGTCTAAGCCTTCTTTTCTTATTATTAGCATTTTCAATCCGGTACTTGTACATTTTCCAGTTTACTGAGAAACAGGCAATGCAGAGATGTATATAGAATCTCTACATTTTTCCAAGTGCATAGTAGATGTGTACAAAAGCTTGTTCGAGAGATCCCAAGAAAAGCGTACAGTCGATAATGGGATTGTTGAAGAAGAAGGATAAGTAAAGTATATAGAGAGGCAAGAGGCAATCACACAATCGTCATATACATATGTGAGGGAGGCTTTATAGGCCCCATTAATAGGAGCCACTCATACAAAAAGGAAGCAGTCATCATCTTCGTCCTATAATAGCAAATACTCTCGAAGATATCACGGTTCCTCGGCCTCGGTAAACGGAAGTTATACTCACCGTAAGAGCACTTGCTTTTTCCTCCCTGCTCACCACTTCAAACATAATAATAATAATAATGAAATAACCGATTTTGTCAAACCCTCTGCTAAAACGAAGGTAAAGTTAGATGAAACTTGCACCGGATGAAACTTGCACCAACATTTTGGCTGCAAATACTAAGCCGTGGTACTCGGGACAAAATCCAAACGAGTGTGAAGTAGGTGTGCATATAAATTTATTATGTGATTGGTTATTTTCCAAGAAATCGCCCTACGGATTTCCCTTGAAATCATTATTTGACATTTTATTCAGATATCATTAAAAACACTGAGAAAAATATCAGATGCGCTATGATGTGAGTGAACCCCAAGCGCAGAAACCTATGACGATGAAAACAGATTGGTGTGAGATGAGTCAAATAAACGTATTAATCATGAAATTGGCCCAGCAGGTTCTAGTTCAAGTTGGAGTAGTAATCATCTATATATTTTAGTTACCCCACTTGCTTTTACTCTTCCCATGAAAAGCAGAAGCATAAGGAAAAGTTAAGAAATGAGTTGTGAATTGAAAGGGATAAAGCATAGACTGTTAGACTTTTGTCTTCTCTTCTAAGTGAAATGAATATTGGTATGCTCCCAAAATGGAGTCAGCGTAGGTTCAACGGAAACCTATTTTTTGTTAAATTTTCATGTTTCAACATTTATACATATATTTCCCGCTTGACGAAATCATCTTTACATTTCATTTCCAGAGATAAATTTTCATGGAATGAGGCACAAGTTTTCTGCTGATATGCTTCTCTGTAAAGACGGAACTGACGGAAGGCAATACGTGATATGTATGAGAAAAGGACTCGCGAGATCACGTTTGCTATAAAATAATTCATTCAAAATGATAGCATGAGGAAACATTGAATGTACATACAAGAAGCAAGAACGAGGAAATCTGACTGACTGAAAAGTAAACTGAGAGAAAACGGCGAATCATCATCGGCATCATCACAATAATCATCATCTTTTCTTTTTCGACATAATGCATATTATGTATGTCGGCACTCCACTTTAGAAAAGAAATTGGCCTCTGCCGCTTCTCTCTGCAGCCAACTTCCTATACCACCGCTGCTGCTCCTTTTTTACGAGCCGTCCTATCAACATGGTAATCATCGTGATTCAGATTTCAACTTGAGATCAAATGGTATAAAAGTTGATGTGCTCCCCTTTTTGCTACCGCGCACATCTCCATCCCTCATCATTCTCCTTTTCCTACACCTTCAATCAATATTATCATTACGATGATGGCATTATGCATACATATACATCAATTATCTTGGCACAAAAAAAATCTCGACTTAAACTAATTTCCAACTTCTCATTTTGATCGGGACAGAAGCAGCGTGAAAAAAATGAGAAGTAAAAAGTTTATAATGCAGCCCTAACTTGTTTAAGTTGTATGTAGACTGCAGGTTGTAATATGTAATGGCACGACTTTTCATTCTCCATTCTACACACTAACGAAGTCTAAATATTCTTGTGATTCGGTTCTATGATTCTGTTGTTGAAACGCTCTCTGTCTTCTCTCTCATCCAGAATATCATGATAATGAAAACAAGAATCCTTCCGGTTGTAAGGAGACGAGAGTTAGGTAACTTTGTTGAAAAAATCAAGACGGTAGAAAAATTCATATAAGATAATGTTCATGATCTCCATTCATTTGATATGTCAGCGTCTGTTTTTCGCTACGTGACTCGTGAACATTCCATGACTCTTCCTATCCAAATGCATTTAAAGGGCTCCAGGAGGAAACCACTTGAAATTTTTTTAACACGCTGAAAAAACATTACAAGCAAAAATATTCCATTTGCCTACTTGTAAGCTCCGTACCTCTCAATGTTCAGTTTAGCATAAAAGAAGAAACCGGACTGGACCAACAACTTTTTCTTTCAGAGAGAATAAATTGTAATGCTCATATCTCATAATATAATATTGTGCATCTTCAAAGGTTGTTCGCCACTAACACCAGCCTTCCAAAAACAGAAGCAAAAATGAGGCTCATTAAGATACTCATACAAGCTCCAGCACTATAAAGTCAGGTGAAAAAGCCGCAACTGAAGAATAAAGGAGTTAAAACAAGAGGAAAGGAAATGTCCGCTCCTTTGTTGAACTCGGTTGGACACATTAGATGACCACTTACAACAGGTATGCTGATGTGTGTACAATACACACTCAGCAAGCACAGACGTTTCATCCATAATAATAATCATGAAACCCCCATCAAGTAATGCAGCAACTTATTGCAACTTATCAAATTCATCACGACGTCGGCTCGTATCCAGCTCCACTCGTGCTGCTAGTTCGTGCTTTAATGATAATGCTATTTTTTTATACTTTTCTTTCTTTCGACAAAAAAATGGTAAAACATGAATATGAAAGTATAGTATGAAAAATCAAGCATTTCGGATCTATCCATCAACTTAAGAGACACGCAAAAACATAGCGTCATAGTTTATACGAAAGAATCGAATTCCCTTTTTAACCTTGGCTTCATCATCATTTCTATTCTCCTTTCGCATTTGTAATGGAGAAAGAGGAATCTCCCTTAATGGGTTTCTTGAATAAACATTGTTGAAATGTTGGATTTTTCATTTAATTTTTTCCCCAATCTCCACTTATTATTATTCTCTGCTCTCTTAGCAATCCTTCGTAAAGTGAAGTAAGATGTAAGAAAATGAAATTTGACCAAACCTTCTTCGAAGAGAAATTACTCTTGAATGTTTTATTTACATACATTTTGCCACCACTCGATCCATAGATTGGAATAACTACTACTTGTTCTGGTCTAGTGGTCTAGTCAATTACCTGGACTATTTGGTCTTATTGGGCTGGGACTGGTATTCCAAGACGGGCGGACGGGGTGGTCCTGCTGCTAACAATTATTTGCTTTTCGCTTATTACTGTTATTATCTGACATACCTATATCCCTATGCATATGTACGAGAAAACTAAAAGGCTTATTATTATACAGTAGCCAAATAATCTCGTTTTCTGTTCGCAATTAAAATGCCAACACGGTAGGCATCAACTTCACTCACCACCTATGGACATATCTAAACCATTTAGATTCATTGCTGCCCGACACTTTTGCCCTTCCTTTTGAAATGGACAAGGTGGTGTCAGCGTCTCTAAACGATTAAGAAAATCCTGAAAGATGTTTCAACCTTTCTTTGTTAAAAAAAAGTCAGCAAATCCAGCATTATGAAATCTGAATTCAAGTTTACTAATTTGTCTAAAACCAAAAACCTGTAAATAAACTCCTCACGATTTCATTAAAGAAATTTTTTCTTTGCTAATGAGTAGAAATTGTTGTGATTTCTGTTTGTTCAAAAATATAAAAAATGCGAAATGATTGAGTGTTTCAGAAAGGCACGTATTCGGCGAGCTTATGCAAATATTGTTTTTGCGTGTTCAACCAAGATACATATTAGCTATTCAAATGACAAAAACTCCATAATCATTTTATTCCTCTCGATGAAAGTTGATCTAAAAGTCGCATCTCTAGAAAAAATTCCTTCATAATCCTCGAGAGAGAATCAACCTGTCAAACGAGATTTGATTTGAAACGAATTCATCCAGCAACAACAAAGACCGGTATGTGTGTGACTATGTTTGGACGATGTGACAAAGGATAATAATTGAGGTATGTCCCAGAGGAGGTTTCGACCCTTCTATAAGCACGCAGAGTTTTTTCGTGCGGTAATCCACAATCGATTTAAGATTCCAACTGATAAGCCTCTACAATAAAAGAAAGAATGACAGGATCTGTTGCCCAAAGAGGAATTTCAAATCACTTGTTTTATTGCAAGTTTTATATGAAAAAATCTCACGTTATGGAGGTATCAAATGGTTAGTAAAATGGACAATGCACGTGATAACCTTAAACTCCTGCTGACTGTTATAGATTACGCACATGTCGAGTCAATGACTTGTTTTATCGGTGGAGAGTCAGATGAATTTTTAATCCCCAGCGTATACGCAATTCCAGACAAACCACAAGCCTCTATCATTTTCATAACAATCAATATCTGATGATTTGGTGTAGTGATGATAAGAGAAAAAAATCTCTGGGAAGAAAGGCAAGAAGTTAGATTTTCTTGGAGGATGCCCCTAAAGTCAACAAAAGCTTGTTAAGTTTATTACGTATCTTGTGAGGATTTGAAATCTGAATAATATTACATCAATGTTAAAGGGATTTATAAAAATGTAGTCGGTATATTAAATTGTAATATAATGAATCTTTCAAGAGTGGTTTTGATGCGACCAACTAGACTTGGGAGGAAATGCAACAAATATTCTCTGGGAGAATTAAGTGTAGAAACCATAACTCATGCACAGAATTGTTTGATGATGAGAATAGGATATTATATGACAGCATATGCTATGGTCTCATGTATGTGTACGACATTATATAGTAGTCGTCAGCATTGAAATCCATATTCCCTGAGGGAAATTTGCTTTCGTTTCTGTAACGTAGACAGTGCGAGGACGAGAGAGAGCTTTTGTTGCAATGAAAAAAGGAAATTCAATGGTTTTCATAATACACTTTCACTTGTAGCTTGTGTGTGTGTCTAAAGAAAGAAATCAATTTGATTTCCAGTTCTCGACCGAGCTTTAAGTAAACATTGACTAAAGTACACAGGCACACACATCCGAGGACATAACAATACGAAAAGGAAACCATTTTCTGGAGGTTTCGGTTGGGAAAGAAGAAGAAGAAGCAGGAACAAGTACGGTATAGACGGTCCCTTGAGCTTACTTCAAGCATCAGTTTCCCAAAAAGGGAAATGCAGCAATGAGGAGTGTGTACAACTGGGTATATATAAATTTTCGTGGTTCTCGTCTGGATTTCCCTTTCTCCAGATGAAACCAGAATTGGGCCAAGAACGGGGAAAGTAAGAATTGGCAATGGATGGGGATGATGGTGAGATGGAAAAAAGAGAAGTTCAACTGTTATTTCACTCGGTTGCGTGCGTGCTCAGTCCATGATAAAAGCTAAAAAGAAATGCGCTCTCGCCATACACAATGCTTTTACTTGATAATAGTTGTGTAATAATACAATGCGGAATTTGCTACCGGTCACACAACGGGAACGGTCAAGCAAGAAAACCCCAATCCATTCCTACTTCCTTTTTTCATAAAAACTTTAGACAACAGTTTTGAGCACTCCCCCACATGTATGTATGTATATAATACGGGCTATCTAAAACATTCATATATATCTCAAGAGGAAGAAAATCAAATTCAGAAAAACTTTTCTTTGTAAGAAAAACGAATTGTCCATTTCTGTGAAAAGGAAACAGAAAAATATAATCGCTCACGCTCAGCCAAAAGAAAAACGGCCGGCTCACACGACCAAAAAGTCTTTTCTTATTCTCTCAGAGTGTTGAAGCTGAGAGCAAATTTGTGGGAAAAGGCGACAGTAAGTAATCCCAATCCCATTTTGAGTGGTCTTACGTTTTGTGGGACTACAATTCCATGTCGCCCTGGACCAGCATCTTATTACAGCGGGGAAAAAATTCTATTATGTGATGATCATCAAATTGCAAATGGTTATACTCATCAAACTTTCTAAACAAATTTTCTCCTTCACTGCTCCAACATTAAAATTGAACTTTACTTATTCAGCAATTAATAAAATGTCAATTTGATCAATCCCTGAAATCATTTATTATAATATGATTAATTTATGTACACACTATATAAATTTTGTCACCAATGATGTCATATTATTGGTTAGGTGAAATGGGGCCCGAGTGGAAGAGCAGTGAAAGGAATGAGATTCAACTCTGCTCTCTTCTCTCGTTGTTCCCATCATTCTCATCATCGTCATTTTCATGTCATGTAATTCAGTAGCATGTGTAACGTAATTGAAGTCAACATAAATAGTACACAAGTCAGGTACATGTCGACACACAGACAAGAGGAAAACATGCCAGTAAAAGCGGTATACTCTCAAGTTCTTCTTCTCCCTCTCAATTTAAGTCTGAACTCATCTTCATTCATGAATGACTAGACAAGCAAAGCATTTAAACAGCAACTCAAAATATTCTACCAGGAGCAGCATGAAGAATAGAAGAAGCAGATAATGCAGCATGTTTTCCCACTAACTCACACAATCCCTTTCTTTATGGCTCGTTACGTATTAACATACATACTTACATTTCGACTTGAATTTCATCTTGTTTTTCTGCATTTATAGCATGCATGCGTGGTTGTGTAAAGCGATGTGAGAATGATAATGTTGATGATGTTCATCCTGTTGTGTGTGTGAATGCATGGAACTTATTTTGACTTGCCTCTCACACCATCACTGCATATAAATATCGGAGGAACATAATACCTCATCCATCTATCTATCACTTTTTTTCCTCCGCTCCTGACGACCTGCTCGCTCACGTTCATTCTAAACTTTGCGTTTGTTGATGTTATATCTTACATCTGGTTTGGTTTCTCTTTCCAGAAGACTGAGGAGATGATGATTTTATGAGAAGGAAGTAAGGATTTGAATCGCTTGCTTGAGCTCTGGAGAAGGGAGGGCTCCTCTTTTTCTCACAAAAAAAACGAGCAAGATATGAGAATCTAATCGCATGGTATAAGTGTAGGCGTGTATATGTTCATGTGTGTGAGTGTGTACACTTTTGATCCATGGGACCATATCCACCATCATTGATGATGATTCTGCTGCTGCTGCCGACGACGACGATCCTGTTGATGATCATCATGATCATCCCGACCATTCGGGGCACTCAGGCTTGCAAACAGTATATTAGACTCTTTTCCTGGCCCAGTCTTCAGTAAAAATCTAGACAACAGTAAGACTTGGCAAACCAGACTCACAATCAGTCGCCAGAGTTGCCTATGATGAAACAAGACAAAGTAGCGACAGCAAGCTAGCAAAAAAGTGTATTTTTTCACGAAAAAATAGTAACGCAACGGTAGTGTTATGTTGGCGTGTAAGGGAGAAAGATGCAAGGAAGCGTGATTCCCATCACCCTCAGAGCAAAACTCGATCTCTCCAGCTCATTCTTATTTTATATTCCTCCCCACTCCATAACTTGTCATTGCTTGAACTGCATCAGTGAACTTGTTCTCCACTCTACACATACAGAGTTCTCTTCAATCCTCATACATTCTCATTTTACTCCATCCCTCATCGTCATGATCATCCATATCATCATCAACATCATCATCATCATTACTTTGTTGTTTTTAGTTCTTAAGGATGGATGAAAAGCTAGAGTCGACAGGCAGGTAGACATTTGCAGAGTGCCACATGAACCACTGCCACAACTATTGGGTTGTCATATCACAATGTTTGATCACCGGTGGTAGTAGTGCATATACCCTGCTTCCCGAGCTTTATGTAGTTGGCACAGAGTCGAAGTATATGATTGTATGTTTTTTCAGTGTTTCCTCTTATATTTCGGCTGCATCAGTATTCTTTAGAGAAATGACGATCTAAAGCCCATAATCACATCCCACACGCTCATAACATTATGCCAAGAGGAAACTTGTAGTAAGTACACTCGGAAAATATTATCCGCGACCTGGAAAGACTTTCGGGGAGAGAGAGAGACCGAGAGCGGGGATGCTTGGTACTTAACATGAAATCTAGATATCAACTCTCTTGATGGTATGTGGTATGTAGAACGGGAAACGAGCAAAGTGGCTCCGGCTTTTATATTTGGACAAGTTATACTTACCGTTTTATAATGTAAAGTTACATTTTCCTAGGCATTCCTATATTGGCATATGTGTATACTTGCATCAACACTTGAGTAAACTGGGAGAAAAAAAAACGTTTGTGATGGTTTTGCTTGAAAACGCTAACTTACTTATTGCAAGTCTACTTGTGTTTTCCTGTGGTAATCCCGGTACAGGACTGCAGGCTTAAATCGTTGCGGAAAGCGCCCAGACGTTTTCCACGGTGGTGGGGATGAAGTACACAGGAACTGTTTTCGCTTTTCTTGTTGTTTCCATTTACAGGGAAGATGTATGAGACTACCAGTGTCATCATTATCATCATCCTTACCGAGAGAACTGATGATGATCATCCTACTCATCAACATTGTCATTATCCAGATCATCATCATAGATTTTTTAGCAACAGCAGCAGTAGTACTAAAAAGAATGGGGAATGGAGGGAGGGTCTTATATCGTTTGGAATGAGTGTATAGTTTTATCTATTCTTTGCATTGACACAACACATAATGGTTATTATGTTTTTTGTGGTACGCGGATGCATGCTTTTTTCAAGAAAGGGCAATTGATGCAGTGATATAAAGTGATAGCGATGATGATTGTAAGTGGAGTGGAGAGGAACCTCGTAAAAACTTGTATTCTCATCAACGTCATTAGCAGGTACATTATACAACAAGTACTTGTGCTACCGAACTCAGCCTCGCTCCCAGCCGGTTCAATATAATCCAGTAGAAAAATCAAAGATCACATTTCAGCACGTAACATACGTGCATAAAAAACCTTTCACTTTTCTTAAAGAAACCAATATGACGAGTCTGGAAATCTTCCATACATTTAAAGTAGCATGTAACAATACAAATCATGGCTTACACTAGTGACTTGGTTTTACTTTTATATTCTTATATCGGCTAGCGATTTTTTTCGTGTAATTTTAAATAAATTTCTTTACAGAGGAATTTCTGAATACAAAAATCATAAAATGTATTCCGTCTCTTTAGGTTTGACGAAATGCTAAATTTAGCACGGTCTGCTACGAAATTGATCTATTGAAGAAACCCTGATCTACAGGTCATAAAGTCATAATCAAGTATCGTATAATTTCTCAAGCACCCAACACGATACAATGAAAAAACTCAAACCCTTTTTCTCACAATCAATGACTGTTGGTCGGCCAACCCTATGAAGTCAGAGCAAAGAAAAAGGTAAAAATCAAAAGGGTTTACTCTTGGCTATTGTTGGTTTGACCAGAAGTCGTGGCATTAATAATTATTATTGTGCCCATTATCAAAGACAAGTAATACCGACAAAATATAAAAGAAGAATAACAAGAACCACCAAGCATCCGACAAAGCCAAGGCGCCAATACGCTTCAAAGACCCAATAACTCACAGTAAGCTGAAACAAGTAGTCACCGAACATTTATGATCATTATGGACTCCTTAATGTCCTTTTATTGAGGGAAGACATGCTTGTGCTACACGCAAACAAACGTGAACATCATCAAAATCATCTTTCACAGCACATTCCAAAAATAATGTATTGCCTTGTTCGTCTACTGAACTGCACTCATGTGTGCATGAAGTTTTTTTCATACTTACTTCACGAAAAAAGTGAGTTTTACACTGAAATGGGAATGTAATGTGTTTAGCCTGAGGAGAAGATGTAGACCATTGTGGAGATTTTCATAGCAATCCAGTGCAAGTAATGTGAACAACAAGCCACTGCCACCACCACACAATATCATATATCACTGTAAACCACCATGCCGAGCAATCGCAAACGCGATGGGAATGATATTCCACTGGGCTGAGTCGCTATAAGTACGTACTGCATACTATTAGATCCTTTGTAAAATCATTTTAAAAAGGTGAGAGCAGACTAGTCCGGTCCGGCTTTTTGAGGTTTTTGATGGTCTGGTTAAGTAAACTCAACGTGCTCTCACAACCTGAAATGGGTGTACAATGATGATGGTCCTCTTATCAATCTTTTTTCTGTGCTAGATGCCACTACATAATGTTATAAAATTTTAATGCGACATGGGCTTGTCAATCCTTGATAAGAGCTTATAAACGGTCATGTTCTATGAGTAGAAAAGAACATCTTATAGATCGAATCATTTAAGAGATACTTGCCTACCCAGGTACTTTGTTCAAAATGATCGTAAAAGCTGGCAACATACATTTTACTGCAAGTATGAATCTCACTTCTTGGATCTAAAAAATTGGCCAGTTGCGTTACCGGACAAAAGCATTTGAATTTTTATTAACAAAAGAAAGAGTTTGATGAAGTAACCGATAAAAAGTGTGTAAGGAATGACTGAAAATCAATGGGCGATCTGATAATGATGCTGATTCGAATAGTTGGAGAATAATAAAAATTCAGACAAACTAACATGTCTAGAGTGCCATGCCAGGGTTGATGTTTGAGCATCAATGTGGAGGCATCACATCTCAATGCACATTATCATCACCATCAACGATGTAAGACTATCATGAGAATGATATGACGATCATCATCATGATAGTTTGGCCAGAGAATTTTATTACCGCACACACTCAGGGTTATGATGAGCAAGGGAGACGTCCTCTTCGAAGTCGTATTAATAGAAAGGTTGTTCCGAATGCTTGGAATCGTCCTCTCTCTCTCTCCCACTCCTCGCCCTACCAAAAGTATTGAGAAAGTTTGAGAACGCCAAAAAAGAAACGGTTTAGTTTTTGAGCAAATTCAGCAAACTTGTTGTATCCTTTACTACGTGTGTTCGCATTGTATAAGTAGATAAACTTCAAACAGGACACGGACCTGTTCGTATCATCATTTTCACTCTTCACGACATGATGGTCGTAGTCGTCGTGCCTCTCCTGTTTATGTACCGATACGTCCGACATAAAAACTGGCAAATGCCATCAAACCATCAAACTCTCCATCAAACCCCAAGTTTTATTGCAGTCATTCCATCCAGCAGAAGCATTGGGAAGGAAAGGGTATATCACTTCTTTGTACTACTACAGCATCATCACTACTACCACTGCTCATAATACACGGCATACTGTCCTCCTCCTCGGTCAGAACCGTAATCATTTTGAAAAGAACAAATTTCAGTGGGATATATAATAATAGTAATGGCACCAACAAGAAAAACACATATAAAATGAGCAGTATAGATTTTCATCTCGTTGGAGGAATGAAAAGCGGCTTTTTATGCTACTGCTCTGAAAAGTTTACACACAACAGCATGGAACGTGTTGCTGAAACTGCTTCTTTTGCCAAAATATTCTTTTCTAACAACCCATTCGTCTTTTTAAGTGAAAGGCTGAAAGGGAGCTACAAAAAAGTTTTATAATCTTCAGAAATATGTTGTTTGTCTTCTTCTCTTTTCCCACTATTATAAAATTATTAGTAAAACGCTGTATCATGTTACTTGCATGTATTTTTGCTATTACTCTTCTTTTTGAGAAGCAAAGCACTAAAAATATTATGATGAAAGAAATTGAGATAACGCTTCTTACAAAGCAATAGCTGCTCATTTACTACTTTATAAAGTCGGATCCTTATTGTTTCATTGATTTTTTTTTCTTTAGTGTTTGCTTCGGTATGGCAGGAGAAAATAAAAAAATTGGGAACCTGCACCATCATGAATTCACATGATAATGCTGAGATACATCATTCGATATTTAAACGAGTGAAACTATATACTTGCCAGTCTTGTTTCATCGGTTGAGAAATAACTAGTTCCTTTCGGATCAAACCATGTTCAATCCGTCAAACGGCCAATGTAGTTATCTTACTCTTGTCAAATAAAAAACTATTTTTGGTCCTGTAGCATTTATGCCTATTCAGTCCTACGATTAATTTCATTAAGTTTGCTGTAGGTCTACCATTCAATCATTGATACCGTACTTGACAAAGAAAAATAATGCAGTGTTCAACTATCAAGTTTGCAAAATGCACGACAATATGTATTGCGATTGATTTTCTATGTTGGTTGGTTCCCAAGAAAGCATAATAAATTGGCCAAAATCGATCCTTGATCGGATTTGTTTTCATTCAGTCACCCAAAAGGCATTTGGGATACTCTCTATAACATAAACATCCAGAGGATCTTATACAGGATAATGTGCTTCAGGACATCCCATCAGTTTACCATCAGCACGACATGTCATTCAGGGGAGCAGACTAGACGTGAGGAGCATTCCATTTCAAGTCAGTTTTCTGGACTGATTGTGAGTCATCACGAGTAAAAGCCGTATATAGTCTGTGAACATAGCCTCATGATCATGCAGCTACTTCACCGTAAACTTTGGAATGTTGAACAATAAGCAATGCATACCCACCCGTATGTGTAATCCATAAAGGAATTTCCGTAACTATCTATACACTACATTTATCATAAGCATTTGTGGAATGGGCAGATGACCAAGCTTTCAAATACTTTGAGCCTACTCACAAGGCACAACAACGACATATTATAACTGACTGAAATGTGTGCAAAGATAAATACAGCAAACAATATACATACATGTGCCTCAATTCATCCACCCGTTTTCGTTCTGGAGAGATATGTGGATGGATCGACGGGAAAAGGTTGAAAAGGTTCTCCGTGTCTGTCTGTTTGAGTGTTTGGTTCCTCCATGAAAAAAAAAGAAGCACATGCCATCATGGGTCGCAGCAGTTGTCGTTTGTTTGGAATGGATGATACTCGATATCTATCATGTCCAGAGAGAAAGGATCTGTTTCCATCCCTCTAATACAAGCGTATGAACATATCAAATAAGGATAAATAAGGAAAATGGCATATTGCTCACATAATATTATTTGACAGTAAAAGATGGAAAATATGAAAAGTGGTCGGCCGGTCGTCAGTCTGTCGGTTTTGGTTTCGTTTGCTTTAGTCTGCATTACAAATGAGTGAATAAAATATCAACCAACAAATCCATTTGAAATACGATCCTGTAAGCAAGATGGCCCAAAACAAAAGGAAAAGAGTGAGTGAGACGAAAAAAGGAAACCTAAGTAATTTTAACATGACAAGCACGTTTGTCAGATCATTCCTTTCTTTTCTCCTCTTCTCGCGACTCGTGCTGCCCTTTTTTGATGCTTTGTTTGTGCGAGTAAGTTAATGAGATTTATGTAATAATAGTAAGTACTGTAATTTGTATTAAAACTTTAGAAATGTTCACATTGCCGAAAAGTTCTATTGTCACTTGGAATGGGTTATGGCTACGGTGAAAAGTCGTCAAAATATGAACGATCGGCCACCTTTCAATGTAAACTAATAAACTAATTGATGCCCAAAGACAATGCGTCAGTACTTGTAGAGCTTCCATATTATTGCGCTACGAGAAAGAAATGACCGAAGCACTTGAATATTCCTGCCATTTCCTGTTTTCTGGGATAGCCCGAACGGTAAGCCTAAAGTAAACACGGAGTTGTCATGTCGCATTCAACTGGCAAGCAAGGCACTTCCAAGCCTTCTCCTATCATGCAACCAGCATTATAATTTCCACCAAAAAACAAAACAAATGATAAACTAAACGAGAGAAAAATGTAATCATAGACCTGCTTTACATTGAATTGGTCCCGTTTGTTTCTATTATTCCAATATTTTTATTTTGGCATAGTGGCAACTCACAAATAAGGCTTTATACGAATACCCTTCACCTCACCCTTATACAAAGCATTTCTTATCTTTTCATATCGCACGAAGGGAAGCGTGTATCTAAATCCTTGCTTCGTACTCAAGTTGCACGTACTTCCGTTGTTTATCCTTTGCCCACAGAGGACCATATTGTGCATATCAGGAAGAAAACAAAAGTAGTGTGACTGGGTAAATATACCTAGACATGTAGATGTAATGTCGCTTGTACACTTGAAAGAAATAATATATTAGCTGTAAATGCATTTCGTTGTATTTCTTGCATTTCCCACCCAGGGAATCGGAATTACATAGAAAGCAGATCTATAAGCCAAACAAAATCGGCTGTGCCAATAAACGATTCGTGCTACTATAACATAATCTTTTTTTCATGCCTTCTTTCCCCGGATGATAACAGTGATGATTCACATTTCCAGTCATCAGCAAAATGACATCCACATGCTTCCCCTGAATCTGCTTGTCAGATTATACGACTTGACTATTTCATCCCACTGCTTGAATTGAGCTGATGATGTTGTTTGTGTTGGTGATATGAAGGCAAGGTGGAAGGTTTTGTAAGTGTATGTTATCAAGTTTAGATACGTTTCTTTCTCTTTTATCGTCCTTTCATTTATTTTTACAATTTGCATTCCTTCATTGGGAAAGCAATGAATCTGGTATGGAAAGTGTTTTGTAGCAATAATAATATAGCGACTGGCTGAATGTATTGCATATTGCATGTGTATTTCGCTTTGGTGTGGACTCAACTCTATTGGCATAAAAAAGTAGGAAAAGCAATGAGAAGAAAGTAATGGGGAGATCACTCACACGAAGGAGAGTGTTGCCGTTGCCTTTCACTTCACATGTGTACACGTAATAACCCATAAGTAAAAGTAAGTGGATGGCCCATTTGTCACTTACTCCTTTTCTTCTCCCTTTCAGTCTATTATTATGTAGATGGATGCATCGGAAATGTGAACAATCCATTCAATAACGTCGCCGTGTGCTCGAAACTGAAACAGGAGTAGTTGAACAGAGTATATATAGCTAATATACGCAAATTATATGGTATAACAGAAAGGTCGGCTCAGTAATAAGTACATGCTTGACTCATACATAGAGAGAAAACCCCGAACCCACATCATAATACAGGAGAAATTGATGTGATTTGATCGAATTTGAATGACAGTTGGAGAAAAAGGTTGAGGATTTTTTGAGGAAGCGAATCAAATAAATGGAGTTGACTACTTACTCGGATTTGAATGGGACTGTTTGCTGGTTTGGTTTGGATATATATGTAGTTTGTACACATCCGGTCGTCTTTAGTCTATTATGTTATGTACTTGGCACGATTCTACTGCGCGCTCTTGAGAATTTAGTCATCCTTCATTCAATATAGATGATTGGCACATTTCCAGTAAACATCGATAATGCAAGTTTTTTCTTCCTTTTTTCGTAGTTACTCCCAAGAGCCCCAAACGACTGTATAAAAACTGATCGAGCCCAATGTGTTCTTTCGTACTCCATATAAATACACTAAAACTGATTGGCATGGCGTGCCTTTAAAAAGTCATTTTTTGAAAGGGTGTATAAAACGAAACCAGAGTGAAAAAGGGATGATCATGGATAATTCGATAAAATTATGGCCATATTCCCTTTAAGCTTAAATGATTGAATGGGCAAACAATTATGTGACTGCACACCATACGGTTACATTTTTGAGGCAATGATTACGCAAGAAATATTTTTGTCTGTCTCTGTTGTGTCATCATTTTACTTTCAAGTTCAATTTGAATGAATGAGTCTCAATATGTGGGGTGAACATTCATAGTGTAATGTAACTTGATGTACACCTCTAAAATACAAAATCGTGTAGCAATAAAAGTGGAAAAATCTTTGGATTGTGAATGGTTTTATTGTTGTTATTATTATTATCTCTGTATCAAACAACCGCAGAGAATGAAGTCAACCTGAAAAATATCCAATATTTTCATTCTTGCATATTGTTCAAATGATAATGTATTCACGTATGCATGCATGTAATTATCTTCATTTGGAAGAAAACCGCCCTGAAATGAAATACGTCCGACAAAAAGTTGTACAGACTTATTTTGTCTGCATGTTGGTCTAAACTTTTATATACGCTACGGCAGACATCCATAATGATGATGACTTGTAGGGGGTGGTGCATTTGTAATGATACCGGTTAAATGCCACAAAGTGATACCGCAAAGTGCCCCCATCGAGAGACACAGGTCAAAGCAGTAAAAATTGAAGAGGTGTGAGCCGGCTGGGTTGTGACTGACTCTGGAAAGGGTAATAATGTGAACATGACTCTTAACTTGACTACATATCGTTCCACATAAATACACATTCTAGAGTAAATTCTGGTCTACCTACTAGCCTGCTTCTCGTGCTCGCCTTGAGAAATCTTAAGTTCTCAGCCGAGTGTGCATTTTCTTTCCATAAGGGAACTGATACTCTTCTCTTTTTGATTTCTTTCCTACAAAATATCCCACCCTGCAGTGAGAATTAGAGGGATCATATACATGACATAAATTTGGTGCTTGTTTAGTTGAACTTCATGTGAATAAGTGGTATGAAAGCATCAGAAATATGCACATTTTCTCTTCTCTTACGTAAATTCCTAATATAACACCTTCCCAACAAAAGGCCATTTCCTCCCTGTTGAACTGAACTCGGTAATATAATCTACATACCATGCCCCAACAGTCTTTGTGCTATATTGTGTTCTCGCACAAAAAAAAGCTTTTTAGCTTTATTATGCATAAAATGTGGAGTTCGTGCTCTGCTTTATAACAATGCAACATTTTGTTTTTCCTTTTTCCTACAACATTACGTCCCTAAGTTATGTTCCACATATTTAGTACAAGTACGAGCATCATTATTGCACAGAAAGGCTTCAGCAGGTACTGTTGCAGGACAACGCTAATACCATACCATCCAACACTCTTTTTCTTTCTGCCTCAAGTGATTTCAATGAATTCTTAGCTTCTCCAACAGCAGCAAAGCAACGACACACTCGGTAATAGCAATGTTCTCCATTATAATCATCGAACGAATATGTTTTTAACACATTTCCCATACGTGATAGGCCCTCAGAGTGAAACACGAAGAACAATATGAGCAATTTACATTTTACACTAGAGTCATCATGATCATCATCCGTATTCCCTGGTTGTCTTGTTCGTTCTCGAGCACACACATATTATCACATATCAGGAAGAAGCCTACATACATCTGCTCCTTTTCAGCAACAGTGTTCATGATTCAAGAAAAGCATATATGATTCTACTCCATCTAAAGGTATCCCAACTTCCAACTGTGTAACATTTTTTTCGGCTAATAACAAATATTTCCTCGAAAGACTTGACTTGAACACTAAAAGTAAATTACATCGGTGTGCACACAGCACATTGTTAATTGTTCTTAGGAGATTGCACACAACTCAGCATTTCGCCTCTTTATTACCACCACCAACTTCTTCAATACTAATTATTATTACAGAATGACGAAAAACTTGCAACAAATATGATGGAACACAAGAGAGTTGGGTTCTTTGCCAAGTCCATATATTTCAGCTAGTCAGTCGAAACGTCCTCTAATGGCGTTGTGTGCATAAGAGCAATATAATTGTTACTGGAAGATTCATTTTGTAATTTTGTAAATACAAAACAAAAATAAGTGAGATGGAATTTTAAGAGCAAGATGGGCTCACAGATAAATTATTTGCTGCATGCGTTTCCCCCACAAAGTCCATTGTGCTGTAACACACATCACATAAGGAAGCAAAGGCGGTAATATTGTTATTATTGTATTATTATTGCTCTAAAAGTTGAAGATCTTGTGTGTATGTGTGCGCGCACCCCTCTTTTCTTCTCATTCTAATCACTCCCAAGAAAACATTTCTATGCAGATGGGCTTTTGTAAGAATATGAGTGAAAAATTGCACCTCGGAGATGGAAAGGATTTTTAAATGAAACGGAAAAGAGGTGGCAGCGATGGTGCCTGCTTGGTTAATGTATGCATATACTTGGAGGCGTGTTGAGATGATGCCCTCCTCTCCCTTCATCATCTTCAGTTTCCTTTTCCAGCCTAACAATATCGTATGATTGTATGCATGTAGCGGTGTCTGGCTGGTTGCCTGTGCCCGTGTGTGTGCAAGTGAGTTGTTCCAAGAAAAAGGAGATAAATGTGCTCCTTGAATGTCTTATCTGTAATGGGACAATGATAATGCACATTCCAAGCTGATATACACTGCATACATTTCTCAGGTTTCTCTTATGAATTGTGTTGGGTGACGCTTGCTCATATCTCCTGACAGAAATAGTACATACATAAATAACGAGCCTATACACTAGACAGGAATATACTGTTTGACAACCTTATATATTCCTACTTTACGCACCAAACAACAATGAAAAGTTCTTTTTCCCCTTTCAGGGATACGCTCAAGTCAGTAGATGAGTGGGAAAAAGAAAGGAGAAACGGCAAGTCAAGAAAAGCTAATGTAGGTATTTTTCCATCAAAGCAAAAGGTAGATGAGCATGGTCGAAAAGTACGTTTTTCATTTTCATAAACCTTCGCCAAAAGCAAAGAAAAACATAAAGAGGGAACCAACTTGCAGAGAAGTAGCTTTCACACTGAGGCATACATACATCATATATATGACGTTACAGGTTACATCCTCTTTCTTCTTTTCCCCAACAAGCCGACGATGATGAATACCATATATGTAGTAGCATAGCCTATGTAATGTACCTGAACTGAACCACAAGCCAACAAAGATGCATATTAGTTGAGGAATGCTCTTACTCAAACTGAACTTAGCTTCTAGTATTAGTGGCGATATACCTATTATATCTTGGCAGCCTATACCTTTTCCTCCCGTTTTCTCTTTCCTCGTGGTGGTGTGTCTTGTCGCCTCCTTTGGGAGACGGTGAAAATGTACTTGTTTCTCTTAAGCTCACAAAACTCTCGCTGTCAGAGAGAATAGGGAAGTGGTGTATATGCAGAGGAAGGAGAGCGGACAGGAGCTAAGACGGATATTACCCCGGAGGAAATAATATCCGCATCTCATAGCCCACACGACAAATTCAAGTTATTTCGTTCTTTTAAGAAATAAAAAGGGAGGAAAAAGCAACACACACAGAGAGAGAGAGAGAGAGAAAGTGTGTATGGTGAGCTGGTCGTACCGCACTCTACAAATGACGGCCCAACCAACAACACATTACTATACATCCCATCCAACAACAACAACCAGGAAGGAAGAGGCTTTCTCCATCAAAGTTGTTGTAGTCCTCCTGTGTGGTACTTGTTCTTTCTTTGCCTTTCCTCCTAACTTAATATATGACAGAAGAGACACAAGAAGAGAAATGGGTTTTCCTTTCATACATATGTATATACTACACCCAAAACTTGGGACAAACCATGATTACACCGACACTGTTGGAATGAAGCTAGCATATTCTTTTATGCGCATATATACATCAAGAATTTCTCTTGGTGCACTGGTGTAAGAGCAGCAGCATAGTTTGCCAGTTTTATTCCAAAAACTCTCCGAAAACCTTTTCCTATTTCTCAATGCAGTAATCTGTAAATGATGGCAAGTGCGGAAACTCACTTTGGTAATTGGCAACTCAAGCGAATAGAAAATGAGTGCTGATGGTGGGTAGTTTATTCAACATACTCTTTCTCTCCAGCACAAACACACACACAATCTGAGGATGTATTATATGTATGGTGAGAGAATAAGATGGTAGTTAAAGTTGTGCGAGTGTCTGTCTGTTGGGGAGCGACGAGAAAAAGATCGAAACGGAGTTATACCATTTTCCTTCCACAAGAGAGGTTTTGCAAGATTACCCTCTGCTGAATTAACTGGAATATAAGGGACTAAGAAAGAAAGGATATCTGACTGCTGCTCCTTCTGTAGAATCGGTAAATGTTAAGATTACAGAGAATTCAGAGAATTTCCAATACACATCATACATGGAAAAGTATATATAGCTATTCCAAACGTTATTACTATTATTAGTGGCGTTACACACATAATATATACACACCGCCACTCGTCTCTCACTTTTCTTTTGATATGCATGGGAAAAGTTTTGTCGAAGACGGGGAACAAGTGGTGGTACAAGTAGCAACTAATTTGTTCCCTGCCAAAAGGGAATCAACATAGCGTAGAAAACCGAAAAAGACGACAGAGAGTCCTAATCTGAACAAGGATAATGATCATCACTTTCAGTACCATATAAAACTTACTATACACTACGCTACTCCTCTGCATCACATCACATTGCTTTTCCATAATCAACAATGACATGACACAAAACATAATGCATAAAACGAGGACCAACAGCTAGGAACATCCGCACGTTCACAAAAGCTCGTTTCAAACTTTTCGTAATGAGCACACAACCAGCCAAGCATAACATTATGTCTATAGCGCTCTTCAGTCAGCATCACCTCACCCACATCAAGGAGCAATATATGCAATAATATGATAAAGAAGCGAATCATGAGATGTAGTATGTAATATCTCTGGTAGTACACATAAAAGGCTCCAAGGGGGAAATGAACAATATTTTTAGAACATCCTGTTTCCCATTGTTATCATTAACCATCGTTGTCACTTTTTTAACAAGAAAGAAAGTGACATATCTTTTCTAAGCTTCTGTGTCTCAGCCGATAATAATGTCTGAAAAGTTGCAAGAAAATTTAAGCAAGCAAGTGGCGTACATACAGAGGTGCAGAAATGTCAAGGCGTATATAATACTTGAAAAATGTGGAATTTACCTTGACAGTTGTGGGGACATACAGTTCCGGATCCATGTAACACCCAAATCCACCCTCATCTCCATTGTTGTTGTTGTTGGCGAATGGAAAAATATCATCCTTTACATGAGGATGACCAACAGGAGGTCCTATATGGAAACCTAAAAATATACAAATAGATTTAAACAAGTCTACAATAATTGCATTAAAATTTTGCCAGTCGAGTGCAGTTCATCCGGTTGGGTGAAGGGAAAGCTGTAAAAACTTTCAAGCAAATAGGCGATGACAAAAGTGAAAAGTCAGTGTGTCAAATTGTAGTTTATAGTAGAAAGCAAACAAAATAAAATCATACAGGCAGACAGACAACGCATTGCGGTTTTTGTTGGAGGGAACATTTCGTTATACGTTATATAGAAAAGGTATGGAGAAAGGTTGATGGTGGTACGGTGCAAAAAAGTGTATTGTACTCTAGGAGAAAGTAAAGCAGTGCAAAAACTAGGTTTTCACTTTTCTGCGACTCACGGTGTCTGAATACAAACATTGAGAGCAGTGTGCACACATAAAAGTGAAGAATCCATGAATATTGTAAAATGCATTCTGCACATGGTATGGTATATGTCAGTATTTCAGAGGGAATATTATAATTCTATTTAATTCAAAATAGAATCTCCATAATTCTTGTGAAAGTTACCTTTGGCTTTAACCCAAAACCGGAACTTGGAGTTCTCTGCATTATTTATCTCTTCTCCTCTCAGAGTCTTGACGATCCGACAATACTTCTTTTTTGTGATTGTTTTCGTCTTGGCGGAGTCACCGTATGTGCGAAGCACCCACGGTTGGAATGCCTCGAACATAGTTTTCCGTGACATTTTCGACGTTGATAGAAGGGACATTTGTTTCGGCTGTATTGTTGTAGGTTTCAATGGACTTCCAGCTCTCTTCCTACCCGTGGTGCCGGTATTGTTGTTGTTGCTCGTGGAACGAGAGTTGCTTGCCCTGCCATTGGATGAATTCCCATTAGCAGAAGATGATGAGGCTTTTGATCCCACTGAATTCGGTTTTGACAAACAAACTCCATTATTATCCGGACTTTCTTCTTTAATAGTGGTTTTAGCGCCTGCAACAGACGCGGATGAAGAAGTAGCTGCAGTAGCGTTAGTAGATCTTGAAGATTTTCCTTCCTTCACCAATCTGTCATCCGACCCTTCATTTACCCTCTTGCTCGGTCTCCCTTTGTGGTTATTCCCATTATACCCAGTAGAATTGCTCCCACTATTATTTCGATTTTTCCGTCGGCCTGATGATGGTGTTCCTGATAAAGACGCTTGTGTTGTTCCAGTGGCAGCATCAGAACTCGCTGTTGCTAGCATCATTGAAGATGGTGAAATCTCTGAAGTTGGAATAACTGTTTCCCCTCCACCGTCTTCCCTTCTTCCTCCATCTGTCCCGACTACAATTTCTGCTGATGCAACACCATTATTTGTATTATTTTCCTCAATCATTGATGCCACTAGTGGTATAGGTGCCTCGACCGGTTCTTTCTGGTCGACAACAACACAAGTTTCTTCCTCAGTTGCTGGTGTGTTCCGGGCGTGAGCTGAATTATTACTCAATCCCGGAAATAGCGTGTCAATAGTGTGAATCGAATACCGAGAACTTGCGTCTCGTGAACGACGCGCACGTTCACACATTTTTACGCTCTATTGATAATAGTACTTGAAAGGAACGTTATAATAATGCGTTATATCTTGCCTCTTTCTTTCTCCCTTGCATTTAATGCGTATACTCGACAAGAGAAAGTAAACTTGATAGAATAGGAAGGAAAGCCGATCGTAATGTCATTTTTTATACAGATACAAGATGCTCTTGAACAGTTCATGTGATCTGGAACAATTTCTCAAAGAGTATATAAGTGCTGCGGTTAACACTGTTTTTTCATAAACACTATACAAGCAATAACTGATAGCACCAAGTGGCTTTCCCAATGTATGTATATACCTAGAGACAAAAAAGGGCACAACAATAAAATAATACTCAAGACCAACCTCAGTGAAAGCAAATAAGATGACTTGAAAAATCTTTTCAGCAATCTTTCTAGATGCTGATATTTACCATTTACTAAATAATGTATAATGTTGTATTAGTACTATTGTTCTCCGTTATTACGAGCTCGCACGTTTCTTTCCTGAGAGAAGAGCCAGGAGAAAACTGCACTTTCTCAAGTTTTGACAAAACAAGTAGAAAAAAAGTTTATTTCTCCTTCTGTTGCTTATTTCATTTCTTTCACTTGTCAGTGTTTTTTTTCTTCTCCTTTTTCTATCCCCAACTTTTGGGCTATGTTTGTAACGAAAAGTTTGTATCCAATTTCTACGCTGACTTTTATCTTGTAGAAGCAGCACTTCACTCCTAGAGTCAGTATTTGTATTTATCCCGTATTGTTCTTGTGGGAGAAAACAACGTTCATAGTCCCATTTTCATGAAGAACCGCACAACACTCAAATATATAACCAGACGTAGTCTTTGTGGTGGTAACTAAGCTATAGATGGGTTTTGCTGAGTGGAAGTGGGTTTTCTGACAAGATGGTTCATTGAATGCGATGTTTTTCCCTGAAAATAAAATCACCACAGGTTAGAGGTTTTCCATGTGTATACATTATTCCATACCTTTCCTTCATCTGCTAGAGCTTTCCGAGATGTTGACTTGCTCAACAATTTTTAAAGGCAAGAAAATACCAATGAGGTACTGGATAGTGTTGCTGTAAACTTTCCCAGATCAGAAACCCAAACCATCCCATTTGGAAAATTCTCATCATGCATAAAAGATACACAAGCCTTTGGTTAAAGTTACGAAGCACAAAATCTATCGATATGGAGCACGCAATCATTTATGCCTTTCCATTCTTCTCTGCATTAACTTTATATGCTCATATTTTGGAGGTCCCTCCTACCAGGAAAATTGGTATATGATGCCTATTTTAGAATTGGTTAGTTTGGTAGAACCAACAACATTTACTCCTTTCCATACGTTTTCCTAATTTATGATTTGCATCATCATACAAAAGACTGTATTGCGGCATTGTTCATTTTATTCTATGCTCCTACACACTTCCTATATTTAGAAGATAAAAAGTCCTTGCTTTCACTTTACCGGTTTTCTCCGAGCATAAATTCTTCAACGTTATTTTTCTAAAGAATCGGGTAAATAGGTGCAAACATTTTTCTCTTCTTACTTGATCATGTAACAATGGCACAGCACGCTTTACTGCACGTTACAGGTGTGATTTACTAACCAAATCATAGCTGTTTGCTACGCTGAGTGCAGTTTTGTTCCCATCCTTCTTGAGAACATGTACACAAATAAATGTAATTTTATACAGTAAATGGATTTCTCACCTTTACATACCTATAATGTACGCAGAGCTTCATACGTTATAAATAACAATCTTTCACGCTTACACCAAAGCGTCGCATATAAATTATACTTTGGTAAATTTTACTTTACAAATTGATGCATTGAAAAGTATGCAAGAATGAATCAATGCCTCGATGCCAAATTGTAAAAATGTAAATGTAGGAGTTTTACCAAAGATTTATTTTTTAAACATGTCGTTTGTTGAGATGTACTTAAGAATATCAGCAACTCGGGCATATGTATTTCCCATGTGAAAGTCTAAAATGAGGTTACTGCAAAACAACAAACTGTTTTTGTTTCACAAGATGTGTTAGTGTTACATCTTGTTATGTTGTACTTCTCACGAATATAGCATTTGAAATTTACCTGTATGTTTCCAATCTGAGTGGTAAACGGCCCATAAACTTGTAACGTATTTCACTTCAAAAATGGAATTTTGTAGACGAAAATTTCCACGATTGTAGTCTTTTATGTGTGAAGCATATTATTTCCCTTGATAATTAATATGTAATTTTATTTTCGACTGTTTCACTGGGGAAAGTAAAAATTTCCATTACCACACAATTTATCATCAAAAATCAGTTCAACATTATTTAGAATTTATTCAAAAACAAGCAACGAGTGAACACAGCAGTGATTCACTTTCTCCACTATAAAGAAAACGGAATCAAATGAAATTGTATCAATTCCCAAGCGGGACGTCCCAAGTCTTCAAACGGTACATTGGCCCAGTGGTACCTTTCATGTTCACGATAAAAGTCGACACGACGCTTTCACTTTCGCAACAGCTTTGTCTCAGCGTGTGACGCATGAGTATTCCAGCTTCCAAACCTGGCGTGGTCCAAGAAGCTTTTCTTTAAAGATTTGCAAAAAAACCATATAGCGCAACAACTGTCGGATCAAAGATTATCGGCTTTCATCGTTTATTTTCCTTCTTGTCACCATCCGCTCATTCCTTTATTTTTCAAGAGTTTTTCAGCTCACAGAAGTGAAGAAAATCAAACTGAATCCCGAATAACTTTTAACTTCACAATACCATCTTAACAGTCAGAAAATTTATTGACATTTACAGAAGCACAATGCATAAACTTTCTCCACTCTTTTTTTATCTGTCCCTCAACTGGGGCACTTTGGATCACATCAAACTTTCACAGTGCAAACCACATGCAAATTTATTGTCTCTACGAATTTGTTCATGCAAACCATAGTAAAATCTTTGAATACCCCAAGTTGGGTGTAGATATGCGAATGAATGAGATGGGGATGACACACAAGCAAATATTTTTTCATGGATCAAATTGTGCTCAGTTTTCATGTAAAGCCTTTCTATGCAAGTTATTATATGCAAGCAAGCCAACAACGTAAAGATGTGTTGCAGCGAAGCCCTCCGCACACTCTGCTCTGGATGGTGTCTAGATCAGAATAAGATGGTAGATTTTTTGGGTACGATCCACTCGTCGGGTTTGTTGGAATCGTGAGGAAAAAAGGGATAGATGGATGCTGATGCAGCTGTTGGCATGAGCCATGAGCACACCAACCAAGTTACCAAAACACGAGGGTTTACATTAAACACATGCAGACAAATGGGGAAAATGCTTACGATGGCCTTTTCCTCACAGCTTTTGGTTTTGCTGCTGGTCTTCCCTTTTACAAATAATACATATTGCTTGGTAGGCAGCAATATCAAAATGTAAAGGTTGGCTTGGCAAAGCTGGAAATCTGTCTCGGTATATATGAGACTTCTTCGTATGAGCATAAACTGGGTTCCCCAGAGTGGTCTGGCAATTCTCTTCATGGAGCTCTACTACTGCTCATATTGCATTGTTTTTCATGTCCATTTCATGTGTAGCCGGTTTTCTTGCATTTGTGGTTTGGTTTACTTCAACTTTTTTGTTACTCAGCATATCCCACACAGATAGGTATCCACCATGCATTTTAGCTCTTGCACACCATCACAATATCCACAAGTCCGCATCATAATATCCACCGCAGTCTTCTCCATCTCCGTGTTCTGCCACTTCTTGCTTGAGTATGTACAACACTTGGTCTAAAAAAGGGAAAAAATGTGCAGGATGTCTAACCTTGTTTTACAGACGGATGAACATAATGTAGCGGAATGGTTTCGGCCGACAGCAAAAACACTTGTTACACACTGAGCACCAAGATAATTTCAGGCAATTAAGAGGTATCCAGTCGCAAGCATTCACAGAAGGTGGAAGTCAAATTTCATCTGAATTGAAACGAAAAATGTGCACAATGCATGATGGAACATTGTAACCGATAGGGCTGCTGGACGGTAACAGTAACTGTAGGGGGAAGTTCTGGATATATGAATGTATTCCTCTTTTTTAGATTTCTTTCTGACTTCTGACTATGACGATTGCATGGCTTTAATTATGGTAAAATAAACGAATGAATGCTCTCAATTATTGAATTTCTTTTTTAATTAGTGGGAGGATGGATATACAATTTAAAGTGGGTAAGCACTTATGTAGCTTTTAAAGAGAGATTTCTATTTGGAGCTTAGGATTATTCGCATGTATAAAACTAGCTAACTGGAGAATCCTTAATTGGTCGGTCATAGTCTATACTTACATTCAGTTATCCGACATAATCTAAGGTATATGCGGTCATTAGCCACGTCCAAGACGAGTACCGTCCCATCCCTGAATTTCAGGTGTAAATGAAAATGGTTTTAAAAATTGACTACAAGATTGCAAAGTTCATAGGTAAAGGTAAATATATCATGTAGGTATACATACTCAATGTGTAGTAATTGTGGATTTTTAGTAGCATCAGATAAAATTGCTAACATATGCTAGAGAAAACTATCCGAAAAGCTGCACAAACTTTACCCACTTTCTCTTCCGGAAGGGAAACACATCCATCTTAATTCATGCTGTTAAATTAGAAATTTACTAAAAACTTGAACCATTCTCATCAGGTAAAATAAGCTATTCTTATGTCGGAAAACGATAATGACTTTTGAATGTTTGTAATAGGTAGCCATTTTACCATTATAGCAGCTCAAGTAATTAACCAACACTGGTGTCATTAATCAAACAATATCTAGCAGACAAGCCACGTTTTTTGTAGCACACAATTTAAAAACTAAGATACATGAACACATGAACTGTACAGATAAAATAGTACCAGATCTTCGTATGTATGTTCACGTTTAAAGTTTTTATGCAAAAACTCATTGAAAAAGGTCCATTTGTACGCTGGATGACCTAGTGCTAGAATAAGATCTAAGATCAGACAATGGAGGATTGGAGCATGTATCAATTGTAGAGTGGAGAAAGCTAGCAATTGGGGCAACGTAATACAAACATGTTGTAAAAAGTATAATAGTATATAGTATTAATTATTAATTATGTTACAAAGGGACAAAGTGTGAATCAGTCTCTTATGATTTCTGGACTATCACGTAATCAATCATGAATCAACATTTGCTTTATAAAATATCGCCACGAAAAATATCTGAGCAATTTTTAAAGAAAGATATAGCTTACTCCTTTGACGGTCTCTAGCATTTTGGCAATTGTGCATTTTAATGTGCTGTTTGTTGTTTCTTTGACCATGAGCTAAGGCTGGGCTTTCTTTAGCTAAGGATTATACCGTATCTTTGTGAGGTTTAATATTTTTACTGTAAATCAAACATTTTCTTCATGTCTTATAAATAGGATGAGAATTCGAGAATATCTTTTGTTCCCTCATGAGCACCACGAACGAACTAAATCGCAATAAAATTCAATTTGCTTATGTAGTCGGTGACTGGTGAAAATTCTTATATGTAATGATACCTTCTAGTTTAATTGTCTTAGCATTTCTGGGAAACGACGGATTTTTGTCATAGAGCCGTGTCTAAGGAGAGAATTTACTCCATTAAAAATTGCATTTGTCGCATCTTCTAATCCCCCTGGGCTGATGATAAAATTCTTTTTGCTTAATTTTTCTCGTTAACTAAAAACATAAAAATTAATTTTTCGACTGAACATTATCAAAAAGATCTGTCTTTGCGATATTCATTTCCTTTGGTAGTGCAATACTGCTAATTCAAAATCCGTCATTTCCCAGAAAGCCAAGACAATTACACTAGAAGGTATCAATACATATGTATGTATTTGTGAATATGGGAGCATAAATTATGCTGCATAATGTCTGTAAATTAGAACGATTATCAATTATGGAATTATGCCGAGCCATTGTAAGCTACGAGCTGCATGCTGTGAATGTGACACAAAAAATATGAGCATATTGTTATTTTTTTTAAACAGTTTAGTATTGATAATCAATCTAACTTTCTAACACATTTTTGGCTACCTTGCAGAATACCACATGCTCAAGAAATTCCGAAATGGAACGGTTTTTCCTTGACCCTATGCATTGCATATTATGTTATAGGTATGATGTTTTTTTGTGTCTCCTGTGGTGTTACTTTATAACTAGCAAACAATTTTACAAACAATCAACAATTCTGTTAGGATATTACATTTTGCATGAAGATCGAAGGTCACTTGCTTAACATGCTTACAAATAGTTCAACAAACGCAATGTAAGCTGTCATTGTGCAACTCAAACTTGTGCATGTGCTCATTAAACTTTAAAATACCTATAATAATGACAATTATAGTACACAAAAAGGCATAACTATTAGTTGACAGTTTGTCATTCATTTAGATACGATACACTCTAATCTAAGATTGACAGATGGGAAGAAGAAAGACATCTTTTTGCACAATATTCCGTAAGTAGAAAATCCAATTGAAGCACAAAGTGCAAGACGGTAGTAGGCGCAAGGTAGGCTCCATTTGTGACAAATCTTAAGTTAACATATTGTTTGGGGTTATTTAGGACACTGTGAATTGTAAATTGAATGCACAGCCATGAAATGGACTATTTTACCCAGTCTTTTCGGGATGCTGGTTATCATCGATATGTACAACATAATTGCGGTTTCAAAAGTAAGCCGAAAAAATATAGAATGGTAACAGCAAAGTCTCAGATTATTTCGTTATTAAAGGTTTTAAAGAGTGATTATAAATGTTTTAAACCTGAACATAACATGCTATGGATGGCAAATCTTTCTCTAATAACATATATTGGTTTCGTGCAGACCTTTACAGGGACTGACTCCTACGACAATGTTAACGAATCCGATAACAGCCTCTTGCATAACAATTCTATCTTGCAACAGCCAGCGTTACGAAATGCATTCCCAGGTATGACATGACATGTCCAAAGTTCCTAATAACTTTTACGATCAATCTTTGAAAGCAGACATTATAATATGGGTAGATCGTTCGTTAACTCATTTTTTACTTAGCTCTCATTGCTTTTTTCAGATTCTTACTTTTGTGGGCAAATACTTGGAGGACATTACATGTTTGGAAGTGCTTCATCTTACTGTGGAGGGTTTACAGTTAGGGATTGCTCAGCCCAGTGCTTTTACCGAAATTTCACTTTCTTCCAATGCGAAGGGTTTCTTTGTCATTGCTATTCTTAAAAACTATACTATTTTCTGTGCAATAAATTATTACAAATATTTTTGCACACATTTTGATTTTGTATTAATTTATTTGATCAAACTCACTGTGATTGATTAATTTTAATCTACTTTCTCAAAACAAAACCATTCCGAATAAAAACGGCAACCGAGTGTGTATAAACATGTTTCTACAATTCACTGTACTTTTAAAACAAGATGCTTAGAATACTTTTGAAGTAACAAGATCGTACACGTATTACATACATAAAGTGAAGTGGATTAATCGATAACCCGTATAACCATTTCTTAACCTATAACTGCTTTACTTCCTTTGCCTCCTCCCTTAACTAAATTCTTTTGTAGTACATGAGCATCAGCAGGTTCAATCCGTTTGTAGTAAGCTGGCTTCGTTTCAACTATGTTAAATCCAAATTTTTGATAAAATGCTATTGCGCTGTCATTGTTGATTTGAACATGCCTGCAAATTGAAGCCATAAAAACCAATTAACATTATTACTTATATTTTGTGTTATCAAGTTGATAAGCTGAATATGGAGACAATAGTGAATAGGTAAAGTAAGGCCACTTACAGGTAAATAGAATCGAAATTCCCATCTTTCTCAACGTAATTGAGAACATGTCTGAGCATTACGGTACCAATTCCACATCTTCTATAAGGAGCTAAGCAGCCTAGGGTCATGATGTACAGTCTTCGCTGTCCCTCTGTGGTATCAATCCGACAACATACTCCTCCAACGACGACATCATTATAGTAAGCTGTTAGATTAGAATGAAAAAGAGATTATTAAAATGATAATGAACTTTTACAACATGATTTTTAAAAAAATAGGTCAAAATATCAATGGAACTGATTCCTCACCAAGTCTGGCAAGCTCCCCGGCTTGTAACACATCTTTGTAAAACTTATCATTATACGATACAGGAAACACGACTGAATTCAGCCTCTTCAGTTGGCGAATGTTGTGTACAGTGACTTCTCCCAATTCGATTCTAGGCTTGCTGCAATTAAATTAAAAATCAAAACAAATTATTTACCTTTGTTTAATCAATCATGATCATGAAATCATGAACAATCATGACCAACAGTGAAAATTGATAATCAAATAGACAGAAAAGCAGTGATTTCGTGCCTTACCTTTTCTGAGACATTTTCACGGTATTTTCTTGAAAAGAACTCCACTTAATTCTGACTAGTCAAACTTGTTCCCATTAAAATTGTTTCAAATCTATACTCCACATGCCACGACACTACTATTTCACTAATTTTTGATCAGTAACAGGTGATTAAGTGGTGACTAAATGATTGTAAATTGTGTTTGTAAATAAATGCGTGAGAACGGGCAAATGATTTCTCCGGACTGCTGAGATCAAAATTCATCTCCATCTCTCGCACCTTATCTTCGCATTTCCCACACTTTTCTGCAGTCACCTCAGTGCCTCCGTCAAACAGAGAATGTGAAATGTTCATAGTCTCTTTCTCAAGAGTAAAAGCGTGCCACCCCACATTCATCAAAGGCCCAAGTTCTTACCCAACTCCCAAATTCGAGGAGTAGTAGAAGGGAATAGACATGCTGGAAATCTCTTATATATAATTTTCAGATAAACTATATAATGTACGCAAATGAGTATTTATTTGCATAAAAGGGTCTTATTTCGGCTGTTCTTTAGTATACGGGGCGGCGCCGACTCGTATATTTGTGGAAAGTCCTTGACCTGGGGAGTCAAATGACACCTCTCTCGGGCTGCGCAAATGAGGGGTTCGGCCCCCAGGGGAAATTTCTCAATTAGCCCCAAACGTGCATTTTACATGCATTTAACGCGTCTCACTTCGCCCCGATTGAAGCCGGGAGTTGGAAATCATCGATGAATCACAAATATTAGGTTAGGTTAAGTTAGTTTAATGATTTTGTGATAATTTAGGCTAGGTACCGTTAGGTTAGGGTAGGTAACGTTAGGTTAGGTTAGATTGGGTTAGGTAACGTTAGGTTAGGTAATGTTAGGTTAGGTAACGTTAGGTTAAGGTACAAGTAAAATTTCATTTCGTACCATTAATCTTTTGACAAATTTTTTCAAGTGATTCACAATTCACATCTCTGCATTGATTTTATTTTTAGTGATGTAGCAAAACTGTCAAAGTTGCCTAATAGAAAACGCAAGAATATATGGCATGAAATAAGGCAATTAAGTAAAATGACAGAGGTATCTATCAGAGGTATCACAAAATTGCAAAGCACAAATATCCATCGTAACTGATATTTCGGATTTCTAAATCATTTATAAACCTGGTCCTTTAATAATGACTTGCTATAAATTGTTGCTGTGAATATGTACGCAATGAATTCTAGTGGACTTGCTTGATTGGATTGGACTTGCTTGATAAGTCAAGATTGGCTTGAACTATAGTGGGTAAAATTACTAGTTCTCATTCATCTACTTATGATTTTTCTCATTCAATTCCAGTGGAAGAACCAGTGTTTTATGAGATTTTATGAGGTTATAGAATTATTTGCGCAATAAAAAGTTAATATTAAACAAAACGATACTAATTCATGTGTTTTTATTGGCATTAGCAAAATTAAAGGGCGTTACGCCTCTTAAAGGTACTCTGGGCCCACGGCAACCGGCAATAGTAACCGTTTATATACCATTCGAAAGCTCTTAACACGTAGAACAAGTGTCAATGAGCTCAAGTCTCTAAAACCTTGTACATGAGGTGTTTAGGCCCTTTGAAGTCGGGATTTTAACATGGGCGTAAATGGAGCGTCAATTCATCAACTTAATTAACTAACAATTGTGAAAATTTATCTTAAGCAATTTCGATGCAGTCCTCTGACTATATGTTTAAGGTCTCCCATCTTTCGTTCTTTTGCAAGTCCATGTAAATGAACTGGTTTCCCGTTTTCTACTAAGACGTAAGCGTGCATGTGTTGGCACTTGAACACTTTGTGTTTCGATTTTCGTTTTAAAAACACAAAAGAGTGAAACAGATTTTCGCTCCAGTACAAGTTGGATTTTCTGTCATACTAGATGAAAAATGAAAATACGGAGCAATAAGAAATACGTATGATTAGTGATAATGAGCAATCTTTGTGGAATAAATTAAAATTGCAGAAAATACTTACATGTAAGTTTGGATTTTGGAACGTGTTCCTGATCTCCTCCTCAGTTGCAATTAAAGCAGAATTCAATGGTTTTTGGTTGAGTTCAACTCTTCCGTGTTTTTGGCCTTCATGTGAAGAGTCTCACGTTGATTCAGCCAATGATCCATTCCTTTCTATTCCACGAGGTAAATCTATACCCGTCTTTAAAGAGAAAAAATCAATCAACAATTTTGAGATTGCAGAATGAACAATACATGATACCAAGCATCAGCTCCTTTAAGGAACCCTCCGGCCAAAGCTAAGGGGTCGTCCAACGAAATGTCACACTTTTTCAAAAAAAAATTCAAACCTGTGTTTTCAAGCATGGGGAATCTGGGAAACATAAAATCTTTGATCCTGGGGTCAAATTGACCCCAGGGGGAGGGGTCAAAAATCAGATTTTGGAGTAACGGGCTGAAATTTGCTACACCTATGCTTTGTAACATGGGGAATCCGGGAAAAATAAAATCTTTGATCCTGGGGTCAATTTGACCCCTGGGGGTGGGGTCAAAGGTTAAAAATCAAAATTTGGAGTAACGGGCTGAAATTTGGTACACCTGTGTATTCAAACATGAGAAATCCGGGAAAAATAAAAACTTTGACCCTAGAGCCAATTTGACACCAGGGGAGGAGTAAAAGATTTAAACTTTGACCCCAGGGTCAAAGATTTTATTATTCCTGGATTCTCCACACTTGAAAGCCCAAGAGTACCAAATTTCAGCCC
>JAQIXX010000678.1:0-50396 GCA_034700605.1 Willowsia nigromaculata
ATAGCATCATCATCATCATCCGCATCAAGGAAATTTACGAAACACTGGCAATGGAGTGATCCTCTGGTTGGTGGTGGGCTACTGTCAGAGCAAGCGTGTTGGAACTTTTGGAAAGGAGAAGAGAGAAAGAGAGACGAGATGCGGATGGAGTGGGAAGGAGGAGGAGAAGACGACGAAACACGACAACATCACCAGGAACAGGAGACCGTGGAACAAGCAGTGCTCAAAAAAACATAAAGCTTTCTAGTAAGCAGTTGTTTCATTCCCATGGCATCATTGTTCGCATCGTTGCCTGGCATTATGATATTCTCAGACTACTCCCTTTCCCTTAGTCTTGGACCACCACGGTTCTGCATGTTAAATGGTGATGATGATAAAACCGATGTAAAAGAATGCCGTCTCAACTTCGTCGTTGACGACGTCTTGTTGCGAGCTCATAAGTAATCCTTCATATCAAGTAGAGAATGTAGGATAAGCTTTCATGATACAAGTAGTGTGAGCAAAGCCGATTTCTTATTTCCTGGAGATAAGCATGCAAATGAAAATAGAATGAAGATATTAATCATATGGACTCGTCCCTATCATTTTTGTCCTTGTTGCTTATTCAAAATAATTGTCGATATTTATCATTTTCATTTACTTTTACTATTTCTATCTTATGATGCTGCAAAGAATGACGGGCAAGAAAATTACTGTATTAGCATACTAGCAAACGAATAACATATTCCCATCACAATAATGCAGAATGTACACTTGGCCATCGTAAAATAGTAGCTGGGAATAATTCTGAAGAGAAAATGGAGACGAAGGTGCAAGCTTTTTGGTAAGCATCAACCATCATCAACCATACCGTCATCCATCATCATGGAAAGGTGTGCAATGCACATAAAAGTACTCACGTTGTAACAACATACCAATTTAATATTTCCAACGCATGGCAAAAAAAAATCAGCACCAAAATAATATATTATCCCATACTTACATTTTAACAGTACAGTATCATGTCAGCTTAAAGCATCTATCTCTGGCAAATTGTGTAAATGCTAAAGTACAAATACAGATAATAATATTAGTAATGTAATGTTTGTGCGACTAGGTGAGAAGCCCTTTCTGTCGACTCGCTCTTCTTTCAGTTCAGTCATTCATAGTTTCAGCTACAAAAGGCCTACATTGTGTTGACTCAGTATTATTCCCTGAAAAAAAAATTCTCTCTATTCAGCAGAAGGTCGAGAAAGAGAGTATGATGATGATGATGATGATGTGTGCTTGCAAGAGAGAATGAGAAGTTGTCCCTTTATGCAGGCAATGGCATCGGCATCATCACGGCATGGATGATATGGCATCACCCACCATCATCATTGAAGCAGAGAGAAGACGAAATGGATGGATGAAATACCCGTTCGCCATACCATGTCAATTGAATACACGCTAAAAGTATGTCATGACGACGAGCGATTACTTTTATGCACAGAGAAGCAGAAGTGGAACTGGTATTAATAGTTTGTGGAAGCCGTCTGTCGAAGAGTATTCGTCGTTGTTGTAGCAGCGAGCACCAAACCACCACCAGAAGAGAAAAAAACGACCAAGGAGACCAGTCCAGTTGGTGATGATGAAAAGTTGTGCAAAGGAGAGGCAGCTTAGTTGAAATTAAGTCTGTGATGATGACAAAGGGAAAAAAGAAGGAACTTTTTTAGGAGGGAAGTCAAGTCGAGAATGTGTAGCATGGTTGGATTGACAATATCTCCATCTTTCTGGCAACTTTATTATTTGCCAGTGAACAATAGCATCCATTTTTCTTTTCATGTGTTGGTCGTTTTATTATTTCGTCGCTCGTCTTCTCTCTCTCTGTGAACGACAGCTTTATACTTATTATACAGTTCTATTCCTTACTGCAGTACATTTACTTGCCTTTTTCCCTTTGTTGTTGCGTTTCAAATAATATGACTGACTACTTTTTTCGTATTCGTCCATAGTCAATGCTCGTCAACTGGCATTAAAAATGATGACCACGATGCTGATGATGATGTGTGGACCCCGACATAACAAGAGCAGTAGGAAAGATGGCAAACGTGAAGGGTAATATTATAATCTTGTTGGCTGTTCTTACTTGAATAGGGATACCTGGCACGGATATAACTTCGTTTTCCTCCTTAATGCAGGTCTATTTCATATTATACTTCATTTTTGCTACGTCTTCCCTTCGCCGTGTAAAGTCAGGTAAAAGTGGGATAATAGTAAAAATTGATGGATTTGTTGGAAAAGGCAATACTGTTGTGTGTGCTTTGTGACGAGAGACGAGGACGACGAAACCTGACTAAGGTAGTTTTCGTCATCGTATGAAAGTAGGCGTACAATGCACGTTTTCAAATCAGGAGAGAATCAGCTTAATACAGGCAAAGCCATAACTATTCCTTTGCTGCTCGATGAACGCGAACAAAGCAAAAAAAGAAATTCTTTTTCCGTCCTTGTGAAAAGTTTGAGAATGTAGGTATGTGTATCCCTAGCAAACACATTATATGCATGACGAAGTGACCTTAGGAAAGGATGATGATGAAAGGTTGCCTGCTTAATAAAAGAAAATCCTAAACCTGGATGGATGGAAATGGAATCCTTTTCCTTTGTTAATCTCACACTGCCTTGTATTCCGAGTTTCTTGCTACTGTTCAATGTATGCTAGGATAGTATAGCAGTAACTACTGTTGTAGTTGTTATTGTCGTCGGTCGTAAGACTTCATTTTTTTGAGCTGCGAGTGACATGACAAAATAGCTATGGTTATGACATTACGTCGCACTACAACCGGTCGCTAATTAGTTTAGCCGAGGGGATGATGTACCTACTCATATTCATGTCGGCAATGCTAAACTATCTATTATCATATTGTGACGGGAGTTTTTTTCTTTGCTTTATCATTGGTGAATACTTTCTTATATTTGCCAAGACAAATAAACATCATAAGACCTTTTGCATTTCTAATCCACACACCGTGTGTCTAATAATTGTCAGTTGCCTGAACAAAATCTTGAAACGAATTATCTCTGCACAAAACTAATTTGGTTTGTAATGAATTTGATATTATCAATAATCTGTTTGATGTAATTAATTCGTATTCATAAACATGCAATGTACTGCTGCTAATTATAAAGTGCACGATAACATAACGCTGTGATACATGCAGTCCCTTAAAAACTTGACGTCTTTGTAATTTTGTCAATCCTAATTTTAACTGTTTATTGCTTTCTCTCACGCACATAAAATTTGTCAAACTCCCAAGAATGCTTTAACGTTATAATTTAAGATGAGTAAATAAAGTAGTCTAAAGCATGTTTCAGTCAAATTGACAACTCGACACATTGTGATGAAGAAAACTTTGCTAATCATCATGATATTATTTGAATTTGCATGAAGAACTTGGATAAAGGCTTCACACAAAACTGTTAGCTTTGCTATATCCCCAGCTCCATCTTGTTTCATCTATTGTGAGCAAGTGTAGATGCTTTGCAGTTCACCATCAACTACTCTAGGTTGAGCCATGATGCGATGAAGCAGACACAGACAAAGATCGTTTCTCTAAAGAGGCCTCGGACACGTTCCACTTACGTGCAAGTAGGTACACCGGCATGAAAAAGGGGTTTTGGAAGTTTTGCTGTAATCACTATCAAAGTTTGTCATGAAGCCAATGCTACTTCCCATTTTGATGATTTGCCTATCTCCAATGAAATATTATGGTACATAGAGCATACATTATGGTGGAGTTCAACTGGAAGTTTTGGAAATGGAACGGTTATTTTTTTCCACTTCACTAAAGTGTAGAAGAAACCCCACCTACAATTTTCTAAGTTCCCTTTCTAAATTCCATGTCGTCCAGACGAACAAGGCAGTCCAATTTTTTTTATAACGCAAGCGTAAACTTTCAAACTTTTTCCTTAAACTTGGACTGAAAAGGCATCTTCATCATCATGTATTCATACAACTCTCCATTCGGTAAAGACAAACTTAGACACACAAACACACACCTAAACTGTCCAAACTAATTAACAACTTGCTTAATACAGTGAATCCTACCCTCGTATGAATTGAACTAACATTCATCCACAACACAGATGAACAGTTGTAGTCGATTCCAGAGAGAAAACACGCTGTGCCCACGCCACTTTTTTGGTACCGCAATTATCCACAAAAAAGAGAGAATGGAAGGGGAACGAAGATGAACAAAATCAGAATATTTTCATTTGCTTGTGTCCAACATAACATCATCATTCAAACGTACAAAAACTTTTGCATGCATAATTTACAGCAATTTCGAACAATTGAGTTACCGTTGTTTCTTCTCTACAATTGTGAGCAAAGGTCTCAAACGAAAATTATAATCCTTTTATAATTGACTTACGTCTGTTGCTAATCTCTTGAAACTGGCATTCTAGATTGGATTGACCTCGACAGTAAATTTTCCGCGACGTATATTTAGAGAAATGATTCGTTTCAACAAAACCATCTCCGCGGTGACGCACTTTAGATTTCAAGTCGTTTTGCAAAAAAACAAAATCCTCCAACAGAATTAAACTTTTACGAAGGACTTCACAATTGCAATGTACGATTTGAAAAACTTCCATCATGATACCCCAGAGGAAAGAAGTTGAAGTTGCAAAAAAAAAGCTCAACTATTTATTATGGATTAGTAGTGAAACGACGTAGGTAATTAAATCCACACGGAATTTATAAGCTCCCATAATACACCTTTTTTCTGCTGATTCTAAATGGCTCAAACTTACGCAATCCTTTTTTCTGCTTTCTCTCCCTTCCTCTCAAATTCATTACAGCAAGGAACAAACAAGAACAGAACCAGAATTTAGGAAATATCATGAGCACGATGATAGCAAATGTCGCCGAGAAAAAAGGAACCAAAAGTCCTTTTTATCGTTTTCTTCCCACAGTTTTTACAACATTATTATTTTTACATCCCTATGATCACCATCATCGTTCCCGGTTGAATAAATTCGTTTGAGTTGTACATATTACATGTACATTTCTACAGAATTATTCTAAAAACAGAAAACCTTTCCAAGTTACATAGCTTCTTCTGCAACTATAAACAAGTTATAGTTTGAAATATATGAAGGAATGCAAAACACACATTTTCATGCAGGTTTTGGAAAGAGAAAGCTGGAGAAAAAAGAAGCAGAGAAAGAGAGCGGTCGACCTTCTGTTGGTCATTAGCAAGACCATAATATGGAATTAACTTTTGGGAAAATGTGAGATAAGGGCTAACTAACTGGCAAATTCAGCATCTTGTTTCTCCTCTTTTCTACCGCTCCTCCTCCTCCTCTTTTGGTTTTCACTTGCATAAGAAAAAAACACACAAAATACATACAAATGCTTATAGATAACCATTTTTTTGCACATACAAACAAAATATGTACATACATTTATTATTATTATGGGGCATACACATGTCTTCCTTTTTTGCGTCATGGACACTTACCCTCATCATGTCCTGGTTTTCAAGCATCTTTACTGGAATTTTCGCTATCATATTTTTTTCTGGTTTCCCTGTTGTTGTTCTTCTTCTCGGAAGAAAACCTACAAATTATAATCATCTCATACCAGGTTCTTTATCAGTACCACCACCAGCAGCAGCAGCCTCCTATCAAAATTACTTGTGCGTGATTTTTCCGCAAGCAAGAAATCCAGATGAATAGACGAGTACCTATTACCTGCCTCAATGACGACTACTGTGTCTAAGCTGCAAACAACATGAAAGTCGTTTTCCTTTCTCCTTTCTACTTTGGCTTATCTTATTACCCCTACAGTCGAGTAAAATGAGTTTAAGGATTTTCCTTTTTTTGTCAATATGACGTGAATGTGAATAGGTAAATGATGTGTCGCCCACCTCTAAAATTTTCAACTTTCCTAAGTCTAGCTGGATGTTCAAAACCGCACCACCATTTTACTAATATGCTTCACAAGTATTTCTTTACACTGCACCCTAAAATCTCCACGATAATAGTTGCAGCAGGCAGGTAAGATGAAGCATCATTATCATTATTGATACATGGCCACGAAGTTTACTCTTTTTATAAAGCATTCGCCTCCTATTTAATGGGATATCTTACTTTAATAGTAAAAATAGCTGCTACATGTTTTATCCATCTCTATAGAATGCTGGCTGGCTGGCATGGCACAATGAAAAAGTCAATCAAGTCCCTCACAGCCATACATATACCCACTCACAAGAGAGGAAAACCAAGCTACCATTGAAATGTTGTGTGTTCTCTTTCCATCTTTGTTCAGGAGAAGATGAAGTTTTTCCAAGGTTTATTTAGATATGCTTCTCATGTGTGTACGTGGTAGAGGAGGAAGAAATACTCTGCTATTTCATTTCGTCATTTTCCTCCTCCTCCCTCACCTCCACTTGTTCTCCTCATTTTCACAGAAAGCTGGGCCCGAACGGATGTCTTGAGAATGAGAATGTTCATGCCTTTTTCTAAGGGATAAATAAACGCTCACATCTTTCTTGGCATGCTTGTCATACGTTTCACTCGCCTCATATGAAGTACGTATCAAATCAAAGTTAGAAGTTCTTCTGCTGCCGAGGAGAATTGAAAAGACACTGCACACAAGATGCATCATTTTCATGCTCGTCTTTCTCACACTTATAAGTTGAGTTTTAGTTTATCACATTATTATTGCATTGAAAAAACATACACACATAGATCATACCAAGATATAACATAATAATAATAATATCTACTAGAAAAACGCCACACACAGACAACAACACATTAAAAGTAGGAGATATTCAGTAAGCGAGTTAGTTGTAGTTGCTCACTCACCATATCACTTTAGTTTGCAACTTTGCTCTCTCATTTTTATTTTTATTATTATTACCCTTTGCTGAACAGGAGGAATAGTGCAGAGACTCACAGTCAGTTTGTCTGATAGTTGTGGTAGCAAGCAGCAGCGTTTCAGTCTCCAAGCTTACTTCGCTGCTGCCGTTGAGAACAAAGTTCAGAGAGAGAGAGGCGAGCATATGAGTATTTTTTCGCTGCTCTCTGTGTCTCTGCCAAGAGCCAGCAAAGTTGAGCACAGATGAGACGCTTGCGAGAAGACGTTGGAGGAGTTTTACTAGCCTTCATCATGAACTAATGGTGCCAGACTTGCTTTACCTGTCATCGAGGGAGCACATATCACAGAGAATCTCTGCTGCTGCCGCTGCCAGCAGCGCTCTCCTCTTGTGCGATTCACACGAAGAGAATACTATAGTGTGCAGTGATCCAACTTGTCGTTCTCCACTTTTGGGCTCTCTCCACTTAACTTGCTTCTTAGAGAGAAGGAAAAGAGTCAGGTGAATTGTGAGACAATTTTTTTTACTTCGTATTTTCTTGGCTATTTTATTGTGTGTCATTGTGTATGTGTATATGTGTGTGTGTTGCATTAGTTTTTACTAACTTTTTTGTTGTTGTCGATGCTGTTGTCATTGTGTTCTCCTGTTGTATGGTGTTCTTGCAAAGAGATGTTATTTCTCAAGAAACGGAACAGACTTCCTCCTACCAAACTTCCCTTTGAATATACATAATAATATCTTGTTTATTTGTTACAGTTGCTAATAAAATTTATCCGTGTTGTTACAGCTACCACCACTATGCACACCGTTTCTCTCTTGTTGTTCATTGGTTGTATGTCATTGTTATTTTAAGTATGTGGTCTCCTCCATCGGTTCCAACATAAAAACTGAAGGGGTTCCTTCTCTCCTCCTTTCCACAACCTTTCCAAGCGGAAATTATCTCTGTGCAGTGACGTTCAATATGACATTGCAAGAATCTCAAAAATTTATATGATGAATAACTAGAGCAGTAACAGTAAATAAGGGCTCTTTGCCTGGTACATAATTTGCTATCATCGTTCTGGGTTCTTTCCTCCGAGTGGAGTAGGAGTAGTCTCAAGTCCAGCAGTTCTGCAAAAAGGTATTTAAAGGAGTCTTCCATGCTACATTAACAAGTTTATATTATTATGACTGGGTGATTTTATAGTTCTCTTTTATTGCTGGATTGTGAGCCTCCACTAAAACGAAATGATGTGTTGTGGAAAAGTCTATAGGTAAACCACTTATTCTTTATATGATCATTGTGCCCCAAAACTAGGAAGATTAGTCGTTAGCGTGGGTATAGTCGTTGGCGGATATAATCAGCTCGTTGAACAAGCTTTGGTTCTTTGTCAGCAGCAAACTAAAGCTAGTTTTATTTCTTTGTCATTTCGAAACAATAATTACTTCTATTTATGATTACACTTTGTGATGGCATTTGCATAATAAGCCTCTATCATACATTTTCCTCTGCCGTCAATTATTTTTTTGCAAGGGTTTAGCATAAGCTGAATGAATGTGAGTTAGCCATGTGCTTTCCCTCATTACCATCGTTATCAGCGGGGACATCATCATAATCACTGTCATTATTACACACACGGTGCGTACCGAGTGCCCGTCACTCTTTTTTCTACTTTGCCATGATAGAAAGGACGCATTCCTTTGATATAGAATCGCTCTCAAGTTGTTACAAAACTGTTTGAAAGAAGAGGATTTGAAACGGCGCATGCAATATATGCATGCAGCAATGCAGCACAATTACCTGTAGACACAGATACCTACTTCAAATTGCATTTTTACTCCCTCCTGCATTCTTTTTCAAAAGAGGGGTTTTCCTCTCCCTCACAAAGTATTACAAAAAAATTAAAATAAAATATATAGTCACGTTGCGTTCGAAAGGGGAAAAGGACAATGTAGTGGACAAAAGCTGGCTCTGCACTTTTTTGAAAATGCTATCGTGAATACTTCTACGATGATGGTGATGATGATTCTCCTTTGATAATTATCATCGTCAGCATCATCTTGCTCACAGCAGTGTAGTAATTAGCCATCATTCCGAGTGTGTTCCACCTCTACATCACTACCATCCTTCTCCTCCTCCGGCCTCGTAGAAGTTTACAGAGAAAAAAGAAGAATTTAAAGCTGTAGAAAAATACAACAATAATTATACACAGAGTCATATTCACCACGCATAAAAAACGTCTTAACAACAATAGCAATAATAATATCCGCTATTGTGATTTTTTTCTGTAACATCAACAGTAACAACGTCTTGCATCCTATATACATAATAGTCGCCATCGTGTCCTGTTTTAACTGCTCTTCTCTAGTTGTTCCGCTGTGTGTGTGTCCCTAAGTTCTTGTTTAATGAAACCGAGACACACGAAGTGGAGAGAAGAGAAGGGAAATTGCCATTTTTTCTCGGCCTTAATGAAAAATGAATCTTGAACAAATACATACACAAGCATATAGATTGAAATAGAAGAGCTTATTGTTTCGCAATGATTTTCACTCATCCATGTGGGGTTTACTGAACTGCATGTTTATACGAGTGAAGAGCGACACACAACTCCTACAAGTAAAATTGTGGGCAATACTAATAAGCAATATGTATAGGTACACTTGTAAGTAAAGTTGTATTCATTTTCAATTAAGCTGATCCTTGTAATTGATCACACGCATGAGATTCACAAACTACCTACATTATTATTTGCATATGCATGTTTCTGTAACGATTTATACATATATGATTCCATGCATGCAAACGCCGCACACAAAGCTGTAAAATATCGGTGAAGGGGCATTATGCGGAATAGGTGAAACACCGGGTGGCGAAATAAAATTATTGGAATTTTGATTAAAGTTTAAGTAAGTGTTGCAAATTACACGGATGACTGTTGTTTGCGGTAAGAGAGGCTTGCTGTCTGTGTTCTCGCTTGTTCTTACCGCTGCCTCCATGGTGAATTATTATTCAATAGCAAAAATACAAGCAACTTGCTTGGTTCAGACATTCCTCCACTTCTCTCCACCTTATTCATTAAATTTGTACTCGTGACTGACTGACTTACTCCCACCTTGTGTATAATAAAGTTCATATGGAAACAGGCTCGTTGTGTTTGCATCCGTTCCGACGTTTCCTGATGAACTGCTGTATAGTGGGAACTAATTAAGGAAAATAAACTAACTGCTATATTGAGTTTTTATTGGCAGAAAGAATTGGATGCTAATAAATAAACAACGATAGCATGTACATGTTGCATACCTTCCTCCTCTCATGTTGACATTGTTGTTTAATATAATGTAATACTCTAATAATATTAATAACAGCTATACTGCGAACTGTTATTCTTTGAGTGCTTTTTATATTCTGTGAAATGAGAAAGATATAAAAAAAGTAATGTGACATGTTGCTTATGTAGCGGCGTTCCTCGTCTCGTCCAAGTCACCATGGGTATATGGGAATGTGTGTTTCTCTCTCTTCTCTTGTCTCTCTCTCTCTGAGTGTGTGAAATCCCTTGAGGACAGCGAGAAAGAGGGAAAATTTGTACGTGCATAATACCTACTCCATTACAGCTCTCTTGCTGCGAAAAATAATCTATAGAATCGCAATTGGAAATGATTTCCTCTTTTTCTTGTTTGCTGTGCATGGGTTGATGGTAATGATGGCATTGGTGGTGGTGGGCTCTGGCTCGGCTACTCCTCTTATCTTGTCCGGTTTCAAGCCACTTCTCTTTCTCTCTCTCTCTCTCTCTCTATGCACACTATCTTCTTCCTCCTCACCCAATGAAATAATGTAATGCAATATAGAAAAGTAATGAAATTTCCGCATCACCAGAGACTCACTCATACGATCTTCTTGTCGTCATCAAGCTGTACGGAATCTACTTTTACAACATTTCATGCTACCTACATCCCTACTTATTATTATGTATGTAGACATCCATAGCCGTAAAAAAGCTCACTCCACTTTTCTCCGTGATGTGTCTTCTACTTCCTCTCTTGTTACATGATTTTCTCTCTCTCACACACTCTTTCCCTCTCTCTTTCTCAGGAGCCGTGTCATCTGTAAATGTGTACTTTTCGTGTATATTTATGTATATGCAAGGCAAAAATATATCACAACATTGCATGCTTATTTAATATGTCATGTCAGGCGTTTTTCATCAGTCTGTGTGTGTTTGTACAAGAAGGGGCACACTTTTTTCTCTCTGTTATTATTACACTTCTTCTTGGGAATCTAGTTTCAGATGGTTCAAGTGGGGTTTTTCTTTCACCAACCATAAAAGAGCCATGTGAGCTATAGCATGCTTATAATATTTTCTTTCGTGCATGGAGGATGTCTTGTACGGTAATCACGTTATCTATTGACATATCAAGGTAAATTTAAACTGGAAATGAGTTCAGGCAGTTCACACACACACATTATTTGTCATTCTGTCCATGCATGCCATCATCATGTAAGTGGTTTCAGTCGACACACAGAGTCTAGAGCTAGAGATCTGAAGCTGCCAAGACAGATATAAAACCACATGCTATTATATAAATACGCAATTTTAGATGGCAGAAATCTCACGTTACCCTTTTTCTTCACCACCGTCAAAGTTGTTTGACTATTTGATAGTAAAGTTAGGATGAGGAGGAGGATTTGTAACATGTGCTTAAATCATATTATTCGATACAGGATGATGATCATCATGACAAGGAAAAGTGAGATGAGGGCACAAGGAAAATATGTAAATTCTATTTGCCTTCCCATCACTTCCGAAGTGATATTATGCAGATCTCAAGCAGATAAATGTCATTTGCCTTTTACATCTTTAGGGACGATGAAATGATGATCGTTTCATCCTCACATCCCATCATCATCGTCAAAGCATCTTCCACTCTCTTGTCAGTTTCGCCACTACTTCTTCCCTGCCGCGATTATTATAGCAGTCCATCAGCCAACCACTATACCGGATGTTTTAATACCTGTGTGTGGTTTCGTTTCATTCTTGTAATCGAGTTTTGTGGACTGTGGCGATGGAACAAGCTCGGTACATACTCTTTGTTTTCAATGTATCACTATTGATCATCTCCATCCATCATCATTGTTTGCCAACACCATATCTTGAAAAATTGCACATACCATAGCTAAAATCCACCAAATATTGAAAAGCAGTTTTTAAACTGATATTTGATACTTTTACAATCAAGGTGATGTATGAGACAAGGCATTTTGGAGGATGAAATGTCAGAACTTGAAACGTGAGATTTGCCTTCATAACCATAACGCATAATATTTTTTCTACGGTTTTTCTCAAAAGTTCATTCACGTTCTTTATTGTCCTTTTCAATCTATTTTTTAGTCAGAGTATTTTTCCAATGATGTTTGGTTTGTAAAGTTTTGTATTTCGTTTACTCACTACAGAAGAAGGACACGCAGCATACAAATGTTGAATCAATATAAAAAAAATACTAAAGCAATTTAACTGATCCATTGAGAGAAAAAAAAAGTATAGAACATTTCATTTTAAACTTTTGTCATTTTATTCAACCTTCGTATAATCATTTGAATTTAAAGAGAGATACAGAGAGGAGGAAAACGTGGTATAAATAGTTATATATCTTACTCAAGTTATAGCTTATTGGAAAGTTCCTTTTCTTTAAATCTATCTAGATTTTCTGTTGAAATTAAAGCCTTGCTGGTATTCTACAAAAAGGGTGAATTTTAAATCAAAATTTATCTGATAGCTTGATTTTCATTAATTTAATCATGTCTGACGTTTGTAATATTGATGAATCAGCAAAAGGAATAGAAAAAGCTTATGCATGTCGATGTATGTACTCGAAACACATTTTTCTTCAAATTTCTCAAATCCTTCTTCCCTGAGAGAAGTGCTAATGAAATTTTGCTGATAGCTCGAAAGATAAAATCCAACAGATAAGTAAGTGTGTACATCATCGCACTTTTCTAGATAATGAGGACATGTGCACATGCATGTATGTGTAGGGTTGGTAATGGACGTCAAACTTTTTTCCCAACGTCCGAGAACTTAACACCTTTGGTCCTCACAAATCCAATTACAAGCGCTTATTCCATCCGCTGCCATGACAACCTAATGGCATGTCACATTAAAACTTGTCTCTAATGGATTACCCTGATGAATAGTTAAATATTTACAAATCCATTACGAAACTACTATTCCTCTTCATCTATCTTGTGTTATTCCATCATGACAGAAATTTGATGCGAATAATGAGGCCTAAAAATACAACAATTTATTTTCCGTTTTAGTTGAGCTAATCCCTGCATCCACTTTTCCTCCATCTTCTACGGTTTCCTTTTTCTTAGTCAATTAATGCCTCTCTAATCTCCTTGATTTTCTCTCTGTGTGTAGAGTTCCCCGTGGTGTTTAGTGGATGTCGTTGTCTCTTCGCACACTAACTAAATCGGTAATTGTAGTAAACGTCGATCAGGCTAAGAGACAAGAGCTTTGTTCCAACTGTCATCATCGTTATCACAGTAAAAATAATAATATGTTTGAGAATAGTCGTTTCTAGTCCCTCCTTCCAATATAATCCAATCTCTCTCTCTCCTTCTTTCCGGGTGTTCTTGAGTTAAATATTATAGAACATTGTACTCGACGTCCTCAAAAGCAATCATGGACGCAAGTTGTGGGAGGAAGACTACTAGAAACCTGAACAAAAGAGGAAAGCATAGAGTAAACCTTGTCTTTCAAATCGTAACACTTTGCTGGCTGAACTATAATTTTCTAAACTGCAATATACAGTCATCAAGTTTTTCATGGAATTTGTTTCTCGTTTCCATGCAAAAAGCATACTAAATGATAGCATGCTTATGACATTTTTTGCGATATTGTATTGAGAGATTAATTTCATAACTTGCAGGTGGACAGACGTCCAGCGAATTTTTAATAAACGGCTTCTGCTGTATAAAAATAATTGTGTGCCTTGTCTTGTACCTGGCACGTATCAAGTTAGATAAGAGAGCAAACACGGACAGTCACATCATCACCACCATCATTACACACGATTTGTACTTTTTATCCTATCTAAAAAAATACCCTCATCACATTCATCTTCAAGCTCTTCTAAACAATGAATGAGCACATATGGGTAATTTAATACTAAAAATGTTGAAGTAAAAGAAAAAGAGAAAAAAGGCACGTCCGTGTGGCTTGAATTGGCTTTGACTGTTACATGCAGTATATATTTTTCTCCATTATTATTTCAGCCACACAACCTCACAGACACAGCACAGCATTTGCACTCACATCAGTTTTTGTCGTTGCAATAATTACACAAGCAACTTTTATGAGTTCCCTGTAGATGTTTGGATTTAGGGAAAAGTATGTACTGCATTTTCGATCATTTTTACGATGATGATGCCCTATGTCAACAACACTTCATTTTTAGCTGTCAAGAAGACAAGACAAGAAAAAAAGTGCAAGCTCCGTCCTTAGTTGTTTTTCTTACTACTCATTCATTACATGCATTACTTACTATCATCCTTTCATTTGAAGTTTTATCTCTAGCAGGAAGGCTTTTCCACTCTCTGAGGAGAGGACAGAGTAAAAGCCCGAGAAAAAATGTTGCTGTTTTCTTTTTTGTCTTTCTCTTCCTCTCTCATCTCTCCTTAATTCATAACATGACGCTCCAATGATTCACTAACAACACAATCTGCTTTAAATGCACACAATCTATAGATAGCGCTGAATGAGTGCAAATGCTGGAGTGCCATTTGTCATTAGAGGATGCAGTCATCATTTATGTACATGATAGTAATGTGTTTTAATTCCCTGTTTCATATACTCTCCACGAGATTCGTTTGCAGTTTTTTACAAGAGTTGTTCACCGTTCATTTGTGCATAGTTTGCTGGCTTTGTAGTTGATGAAGGGAAATAGGTTTCTGTGGTTCTTACGCAAACTTTAGGATTACTATGAAGGCAACCGAAAGCTAACAGCAGCAGCAGTAGTAGAGAAGCTAAAAAAAATCTCACACGGTGCGGTGATGGTGGTGAAGTGTAAAGGAAAAAAAGCGGAAGAGAAAATACGTACAAGAAAGAAAATGCAAAACTGATCATGATGATGATGGCAGAGTGACAGGAGGAAAGAACAAAATTGTTTATTAGAAGAAAACACATATTGCGGAATATGTAGACGTTATACATTATTATTATTGTGTGTAGAGCGACAGAGAGAGAGAGAGAGGAGATAATATGTCGCTAAAAATACCTACGTTTACTGCTTACTAACTGCTGCTGAGAATGGTATGGTGATGATGGTGATGTGATGACGATAAAAAAGCGTTTTACAAGATTATTGGGAAACTGGCTTCTTGTCGCTGTGAAAATGTGTGTGTGTGACAAAACTTGTTTTGCTGTTGCTGCCACCAACCAACCAACTAACCACCACCACTCCTCTCTCTCTCTGGCTTCCGCTTTCATCCTCGTCGTCTTGTGCATGGATTGTTTGTTGCTGTTGTTAGATTTTCATAATATTTTTTTGCATTTTTTGTCTGTTTTTGCTGATAGTGCAACAGCATATACTCGTCTAGCTTCCTCATGGGTGTCTGCAACGTGTATGTTGATGATAAGTGATAATATTATGGGTGCATGAATTGACTACATACATTTTCGTGGCTTTGTTTTACAAGATACAAACATATTTCCTAAATATAATTGTAATTAGTTTTGTATAACATGCATTGCGGCTTGACAGCATAATGTTGAAGGTATATAGAAATCGTTTACTTGGCGAAGATTTTATTTTCTCGGAGAAAAATGTATTTTTCAGTAGCGGAAAGATCTTCCTGTTGTTCCGTGACACGGTAGAAATGATAAGAAAGTGGAATTATGAAACCTACATTTGTACATATAAGCTTTTATAAGAGTCTTCAGGATATTTATTTTCCAAAGCCTTAATAATAATCTTATTCCGGCAAGAAAAAAATCTCACAATAACGCAACAAAAGGATTTACGAAAGAGAATAAGGCAATCAGATTTGCAGGGAATTTGTATGGTTCTTGAAGATAACGCATGTGTAAAGTCACATAAAGATGTGCTACTATTGATGAATGTTTATAGGGAAAAAGGAAGTAGTAATCGTCATGTAACGTAAGTGAATACCAGTGACAGGGAGAACTTGAATGGCTACTTTTTTTGGTGGAATAGATGCGGTTCTGGGAATGGCCGGATTTTCTTTCATTTTGATTTTCATACAGTTTGTATAGTTGGGTTTCCTGGGTTTTCCGAGAAACCTTAAATTGCAGTTATGTTCTGTAGAATATGATTAAAAAGGAAAAAGTAGATTTTTGGAAACTGTGTTGCGTATGATGTGTGCAATGTTCCGGCAATTATCTCTCGGTGAGATGAAAATGCTTCTCGCATGTAATTTTTGCAACTATTTGCATAACATCACACGTTTACGTTATCAGTGCTTCCGCTACTTTGTTACGATTGCTTGCAAGCTTATGATTTACTTTTTTAAATGAAATCCTCGAAAATCATTAAAAGTACGGATGAAATATTACCCTGAGAAGAAAGCTTTCGCTCAAACGAAGTATAGGTGAACGAACATTGTGAAAGCATAGGAAAAATATATGGCTTTGCATATTCCTGTGGAAAGTCTTTATAGGCATTAGTATACCTAATATGCTCTGACTTTTCACCTTATCATCATCACATCACGATCACAACATATTTCATGCATGGTCGTGCCTCTTTCGTGAATGCGTACTCTGTGAGCATGAATCATGAAGCCGGCTACAAAGTACTAGAGAAACTAACTAGCCGTTAAGCACTAATGCATTTATCGCCGAGTGACCCCAAAATATTAGTTGAGAAGACTCACCTAGATTCTAGATCACAATGAATTGATGTTAAAGACATTTAGAAACCTGAACTCCAAAGTGATTTCATGATGAAACCGTCTATTCGCTTATGATTTGAGCCTATGCAGAGATTAATTACGATGTAAATTGTCTCTTAAATTGATTTTTTTCCTGTGATGTGACGTTTGTTAAAGTAGAACGTATTTTGACTAAAAGATTGAAAGTTTCCATCTGCTTTCTTGCACACAAAATATAATTTTGTCAATGTCTCTTTTTACTTTATTCATATTTCTTCTTCAAGTTAAAGTCACATTACACTCTAAACTCTTTTTGAATCTTTATTTGACTTCATTCCGCAAAACAGAAGCTGCGCATTGGGAATCACACACTAACACATAAATCACACATTATTGTCAACAACAAAGCAGTGACAGCAAATATTTCAAAAGAATGAAAATGATAAGTAAGATCCCAGTCTCAGCTTTTATTGTAAGAGGTTTTGTCTCTCCTTCCTTCCTTCCGTCGGCAATATCTGCCATTCATAATATATTTTACTTCCTCTGACGACTTGCCTGCCTTTCTTGTCTTCCACATTACTCTCGTCACATATTTTGTATGTGATGTACTTATTTATCATCCTTCAATAAACAAAGAGTAAGAGAATGGAAAAAGCGTGATTCCCAGTTTTTGTGAGAAGAAAGTTTGATTGTAAACAAGGAGAAGAAGGGTATTATGAAAGAACAATGGGAAAAAGTGTCAGAAAAAGATACATGAGACATGTCTGAATCTCATTTTATCATCCGCATAATCCAACCTTAATGTTTTTAGAAAAACAATAAAGTGGAAATGAAGCTTGTTCGTGGAAGCAAGCAAGTAAGCTCAGTAGTGATGGCGGTGGTGATAAAAGAAAAGCATTCGACAAAATGTTTGGTAGTATTCTTGTCGGCATGATAAGAAAATAATAGCTGATAAATTTATGAACTTGTGCTTGATTTTCTTCTTCATGTAAAATTAATATGGCTACTTGTTGTTATGAGGAAAGTTAAAAAAGGCCAATAACACCTCAAATAAACTTGTGAATTGTACTACTGGTACCACATTGTTATCGCAAATGTAGTTGGCACGAACCAACGTGCTTGAAATTCATAGTTTTAATTACATGCTAGTAGAAGAAAAAAAAACTATAGCTCAAATTTGCAAAATCAGTTTATCGTGCGAAACACGAAGATTACATGTAGATACGGTGAAAACTGCGACTTGAGTAATGAAGCATGCAAAAGATAAATCTAGCTCGTTCTCCGTTTTTTCCATTGTTGCTGAAATTAATTCGACATTAAGTCTAAATTCTGAAAAGAGGAAGAACTTTGTTGTACATGACGTAAGCAATATTATGTATAGCATTGAACTTTCTGGTTGAATTTTTTTACCTGAGAATTCCTCTTTTCTGGAGAGTTAGATCATCCTGCTATACACACACTCATTCAGCCAGGACATCCATTCGCGTGGAATAGTCATAGAACTACATACAGGCATTCAGCATTCCATATTATGCATGTCTCTCGTTGAAGTCTACGCTTTTGAATGTAAACAAGAAAGAAAGCCTTTTCAGTATCCCTTTGGAATTCCAAAAACTAATCCGAGCTGAAAATGTAGTCAACATGCGTCATGAATTCATGGTCAGGTAGATAAAATGGCGTAATAAATATCATATACCATCGATTCTACACAACATAATTCAGGTTTAACAAACTGACATGATTGGATGAGAAAATGTGAATGGACACATGAGCATTTCGCTGATGAGAAAAAGGATGGTGAAAACAGTTGTTAGATAACATTTTCATCTCTTCAAAATTATCATTTAGTTTCCTTATATAATTTACATCCAGAAAGAAAGTCTAATTCTTAATTATTAGCCTTGAAGTTGTTTGGCAACTTATTTCTGCAAATATTCTTAATAGTGCAAAACATTACATATATATCTCAAACTTCCATCGTGATTCATTCCAATGATTGCTTTTACTTCACCATTGATTTTTATTTCTATGTTTTTACTCTTCTAACTTGTGATTTTAATTTTGCAAGAAGTGGAAGAAGAAAAATCAAGTTTGCTTTGATTGAACTTTCACATGCTCTTTTATTCTTTATTTTTTCAGATTGCGAGCAGAACAGACTACTGATTTCGTGGCGGTAATAATGATGATCTCTTCTGTGGAAAGTGGAACATCTCTGTTGGTTTTCACCATCATCTCTGGCATTATTGCTAAATGAACAAGAAAATAAGCTAACTTTTCCTCTCGACAAGCATCATCATCCTCGTCGCAAACAAGAAAGACTCGTTAAATCGATGCAACATCCAATTACTGCTGGAAAACTTTGCCCACACATACATATACCTAAATACCTAAAAATATGCTTTGCATAATAGAATTATTTGCTATTCAAATCTTCAAAAAAAGTAATTTAGCTGGTGTACTTTTGATTGCTGATGTTGGATAGTAAACTGAAGTATGTGCCAATACAAATATCCTGAAAATTGGAGTACTGCTATTACTACGAGTACCTCAAAAGTTAATTACGATCACTCATTTTCTTGTGTAAGTAGTTCACAAACTTTTATTTCATTAGCGGTTGGTTCAAAGTGGGTGTATTTCCGCTCTCAATATGAACACCCTGAAAGTGACGCTTACGATGATGTTAGAGCAGATAATAACGTTCGAGCCGCTTGAAATCAAAATGTTATTCAATTACGATGATAATAATGTTGACAATCACATTGCTCTTCTGATGCAACCTTGCTCGCTAAAGGGCGACATCATTTCAATTTGTCAAAACCAAACTTTCTAAAGCTCTCTTGATCTTATGTAGTTCAAAAAGCCATACAAATCACATCCCAGTCGAGTTCCAAAAATATATTTATAATAGTTCACTAGTTTCCATCCAACAGACAATTTTCGTTAGTTTGGTTAGCTTGTGTAGATAATTTGCAACACGGTTTTTGAAGAAGCTGAAGTGAGTCATTTGATGCGAAAAGATAAATGTCAACAGAGAGATAATAACTGTACATCATCATCATCATCGTCTTCATCAACATGGCTTTATTAAAACAGTGCTTCTGTTACAGCCTTCGACAGGGCTCATTCATCATTGGCAGCTACTCATTGGTAAGTTCCAGTTTTTATTTTTTATTTCATTCTCTGTTAATTAGTTCTAATTAGAAGTGCACTTCCTCATGGCCTATTTCAATATGCTCACGTTTCAAACTCATATAACGAAGTATCAACAAAGAGATCACATTTAAAGAATAATAATGACAACACGAAATTCAAAGATTTGGCATGCATAAAAATTTGATAAAGTAATGCGCTTACTTATCCATCATATAAATACATTTGCTGTGTATGTGGACATAAGAACATTGGCTTGCTATTTTATTTTAATTCAGTAAGAATTATTTTTATGGCATATATGTAACTTTCCTAAGAGTGGGATCATGTATGGTATGTAAGATGAATCCACTTGGTCACTGTAACATAATGCCTGAAGGTTTATAAAGGGCTCGAGAATAAATGTAGTCGTTTTCCTCTAAAGTCGTGTTAATGGTAGAAGGATACGGGACTGCATACTTGTGTATCAATGGTAACAAAGCGCGGACTCGCTAACTCACGTAACAGCACATCTCCACTCATCTAAAGAAAATCACAGGTTTGAATGCAAACCCAACACAGGTTTTTGCAGTGGTGTAGTATTGAGAAATTAAAGGATTTCCGTGTGCCTCAACATGTTTTTATTCAATATTTTTCTGCCTCAATCACTATTAAAGTTGCTATATGCGCACCATGCTTATTAATGCTTTACAGATTGTGTGTTATGCAAGACTTAATGTTTCAAGTGTTAAAACTTTTGCAAATTTTTGCATCTGTTTCTAATTCTTGCCATTATCACAATCTAAATTCATAAAGTAAAAACATTCCAAATTTGTTTTTTTTTTCATATAATCGACTCAATAGTACTTTTTGAATATACGAGACGAGATTTATAGTACAGGCATGCATTTAAAATTGCGTTTTAATAGCTCGTAAAGAGCAAGTCGTCATTAATTTTCCTTTGTTTTCTAAATTAAATTATTACTTGAAACTCAATTATTTAGGCAGCAAACTATGAGTAAACATCTTCTTGCAGTTTAGTTGGTGGTTGGTGAAGTTGAATTATCATCAGCTAAAGCTGCAAGTTATATCGATTGGCTTATATGAGCCATGAACATAAATTTACTGTTAAATTTAATTTCTGAGTCTTTTATTTAAAGAAATCCTATAGTTACTGAGCTTTGGGTGAGTTGGTGCAATGTAAAAAATCTTTTCCATCTTATTTACTGCATCCCTTTCCAATGTATGGTATCACAAAGTTAATGAGGTGAATATGTTTGAATAGCATCTCTCCATCATGATTATTCTTGCGGGTGTGTGGTAAATTCCTGACATCTTATACTCCCTGATACATATAAGGTGTCTGTCAACACATTTTTTATCGTTAGTATTGCTGTTACTCAGAGGAGCTAAATGGAAATAAAATTAGACACGCTTTTTGATTAAATACCTAAAAAATCAGCAAAGTGTATCGAAGTTTAAATCTGATGTTTAAAAACCCATCTCTCAATGTAGTTATCCCCATTAAGCGTGCCGCCACTACACTCTCGTGCATAGCTTTGTGATAAGCATAAATTCACTTACAACTTATAGGCGTTCAATCTGCATTACTTGTAAAAATAAATAATAATATGAACTGATAATAATAACAATGGAACTAATGGAAGTATTTAGTCAGCCAACAGTATCACCACCACATATTATATTTTTTTCTTAAACTTCTTTCAATTTCAAGCTTACTCACTTCACTCGCTCGCAGTAAAAATATGTTTGGGTGATAAAATGTAGTTATAGCAATTAAAATAACAAGGTATGAAAATGATCTGAAATGCTTTGAAGCAGATAAATTGAACGAGGCGCATATTTGTAGAGTTTGTGAAGAGAGAAAAAAGTAGAACGTGATTCAGTCACAATGAAAAGGAACGATGACGACCACGAGGAGGAGGGAGATGGTGATGGTTTTAACAAGCTATTTTTATTTTTTAAGAAATAACCATCACAATGATGAGATGACGAGCGTTGAAATTTTCTTAACTACACATGTACGCTTAAACATGAGTAGGCATTTGATAATAACAAACGTACAAAGAAATTGAGGTGCCTGCATAGTTTCATAGTTTGTTCATTGTATTTTCCTCTAATCGTTTTCCCCCTTTGCCTTGGGTTTTGTGATGATGATGATATGGTGTGGTCGTCGTTGGGTTTGGGAGGATTCTCTTTAAATGATACTGAAATTCTATCTGAAGTGTATGAAGAATAAAAGGTAATGCATGTCTAATGGATGAAGTAACAAATGGCTAGTAAGATAACACGCATTATTATTTGCATGAGCTTAAATTTTTGTTATGTTGCAAATGTCACGGTCATATAGCACATCATACTAACAATCAAAAATATCATCATGCGTGTAGCATTCTCTTCGAAGAATAAATAAAAGATGTTGTAAATGAGTTTTTAAATTGACGGATGTTCCAACTTAACACAACACCATATCACCATTAATGTCAAGCAGGTAGGTGGTCATGTGCTGTAATGTAATAATGTAATGTTAGATGCTTTATAGTTTTGAACGTCAAAAACGACATGCCATTATTGGTCTGGGGGCAAGTCTTCTGTCAAATCATGTTTTTCCAATTTTCTCCTGCTCAAGAGTAACCTGAGTCGTAAACTGGCACTGCGGTGGTGTGTTTCTTGGGAACTGACTGTGGGAAGGAAAAAAGGGTTGCTCATTTATACGTTGCTGGTGTTATGGCCAGTATTTTCCCTGCTAACCTTTTTCAATGTATTTCAAGAAATCAAAAAATAAAAAGTTTATTATCATGCCTTTTCCATTTCTATGCCTGGTGCAAAAAGTGTGCATTTTTGTGACATGTTTTCAGCACAATGCCCCAAATCTGTTATCAAACGGTACAGAAAAGGCTTGACGAGAGCTTGGCAAAAAAAAAATACAAAACAATTCATCAAGGCAGCTCACATTTCTGGAGACAAAAACTTGATAGATTTTTATGTTTATATCAAGAATAACATTTTGAATCTATTCATAGTTGCATCAACCCCATATAATTTAACTTATATAACCAGAAAGTTACTCAACACACTTTCAAAATTGTTATATAATATGCATAATTTAAATTTGCTTGAGACTGCTACAAACAGAAACTGATGCATTTAACCGACCCGCGTATACTGATACATATATGTATATTGCATGAAATACAAAGCTTTTGTAAAATACAAGAACTAAATTTACGATGTTATTTGTATCTAATAAAATCAGGTAAACTGATTGAGAAAGTGTCAGAATGAAAAGTCTTCAATATGAGCAGAAAAATTTATGCATGTGCCATCTTCGCCGGGGAGGATTAACATGATGCTTTTTGATGATGATAATTTAAGGTTTTCTGAGTGTTTTTCTGGATTCCATTAAGTCAAATGTTGTAAATCAAAATTAAGTACACCAATATAAAGCAGTGGTCAAAAGCTTTCGAACGAGTATCTACATGCCATATGTTTAGCTGCAAAGTTTTACCTTTATGACGGCAACTAACGGTTGCCGTAACTTCAAACCCATCCAGGTTTAAGTGATCTATAGCCAATTCAAAAAACCCGAATTCAATAGTTCGCTTTCGCTCTAAACTTATCGCGTCGACGGACAGGCAGACATTTCTCCACACCCCAGCATCGATTTTAAAAAGTAGCATTCCGGTACTCAATAAAAACAAGGAATTCAGTTTTTAGGTGAATAATGCTTTATTTATTTTGTTACTCTTGCCTTGTTTTATTCTTCTTAACAAGAAGAAACTGCTAAAGAGTAAAGATGACAGTAGTGGCAATGACGACATGGTGTATATTACAGTGTCGAAAAGACTTAAAGCTTGCATGACTGACTCCATTCAAGGAAATTAGGAAAAACGCCATTTAAACAAGAATTGAGTTAACATTTGAAGATTATTTCCTCGTTTTTTACGTATCTTAGGTTTTTCCGCATAAAAAACTCAACCAGAGAGTGAACCTGGTGAAGTACATAATAATACAGATCGCAGTAGACAGATTGTGAGAAGTGACAAGCAGTGGAAGTTTGATAATACTTATTACTACACAGTTTTATGTGTCTTCAAAATGTCAGAGAAGACTGTCGTGGAGTTCATAAGAGTTGATGGTGGCAACAGGAATTACTTGCTGCTGCTGGTATTTTCATAACATTAATTCCTTGTTTGGGAAGAAGAAGACGAAGGAAATGCACACATATTTGAAATAATGCGTGTTTTCCTTTGGACTTTCAAAATTGGTAGTGTTGACAGTTTAAAAGGACTTCCAACTGATTGAAGAGTTTTTGTTGGTAAACTTTACAACTTCGATTTAATCCCACTACTGCTCTGCCTCAGACTACTACAGGGGGTGTCTTGTTGTTTTTAGACATGTGAAAGGACGCTAGAATGTAAATACCAGTAGGGATATCTACATGCAATTTTGTTACTATTACAACATTACATGTGCCGTAGTTATTTACTAGACAGATAATAATTCAAGCTGATTATTTTTGTTCGAATCATCGCCATCACACAAAATTACTAGCTAGAGGGAAATGCATAGGTTTCTGCATGTTACATGCATTTGAACGCTTGTTACTATGATAGCTAGTCTGCATCTTTTTTTTGAGTTTAGAATACATCTAGAAAATTCTTCGCACATTTTATGGCTTGATTCTAAATTTTATCAGTGTTTATTTTCTTTACAATAGTTAGTTGATGCACGCATAATTTAAAACACATCTTCTCTTGGTAAAAAATCTAACATGCGTTGCAGAAGCTCCTGTCATCAAAACGCATAAACCGCGTACATCGCATCATCAGATTAAAATCAAGACATAATAATAATAATAAGAACTCGTATGAATGCAAAACATTTTCAATAAAAATGCAATATTTATGTTGTCTATTGGCTGGTAAAGCTGTTTGATGACTACCTACCACTGACTACGCATGTCTGATCTTTACAACTCTCTGCGTTAGATCACTGTTGCACTGTTCATCATATTTTGCTTAGGCACTCCTCAACTGCCTTAACTTTCGAAACGCTAAAGCAAGAGACAAATAATACAGCTCAAGTCAAATAAGCGAGTAAGCTGGCAAAGTAATATTAATAATATGTAGTCTTAGTAATATTGCGCACTGCATGTGCGTAGATATGAAATGAATTTTTCGAAATGTTGTACAAATACAAACATTATTTGGCAACAGAATATTCCTCCTGGCTCAAGTACTCAAAGTAACCAAAAATATGCGAGCTTAAAATTGTTTTTTTCCAAGCATACGCGCGGTAGGTGATCTAATCTACCTTAGAGACATATATGATATAATGCAAATGCTACAGTGTAATAAAGAGTTCGAAAATTTTGCATTACACTTAGAGAGGCGACGTTTTAAAAAACTAAAAGTGAATTCCTGCTTCACTCTATTTGCCATTCTGCAATAAGCTAACTAGATGTATAATATATCGTGTCTATTACAATGTCTCAAAAGTAAAATAGGTAACATAATATAGATAAATTACTGCCTGTTACTTTACTAAAAGCGTGTTATATTATTCTTAGTATTGTAATCAAGAAGAAAACATTACGAGGAAGCAGAGTATCACGTATTGAAAGCAAATCCTGGTTTTTATGTAACAAATCTGACTATGAGAAATCTCCTGCACACTAATATTTCACAGAAGCAGGAAACTACCTTTGCGAAACAGCCATATATCTTCCCTCATTTCCGAAATTCAGTGTTATTGTTTTCCCTGTGCTGTACTGGAAATAAAACATGTTGTTTTGTAAAACAATGTTTTCTAAAACCCTGGCAAAATCCGTCTATTTTATGTTGCTTGAAGCTTTCATATCGCATTTTTCGTTACGCATCGTTGCCATCCTACTTGTGATGGCTTTCTGATAAACACATACCTACACATAAAAGCGAAATTTCCAAACGAGAGAGCTCTACAAAGCAAAATTTGCAGATATATTTGAAGATATTATTACATTTTTACTGTTAGTGATAAAGCACTCTCTCATCAACAATGTGACTCGTGCAAAATGACATTTCAGGCAGGCAGGCAGGCAGAAGAGAGGCGCGGTGGTGGTGATGGGAATGATGATTTTGATGATGGTGCTTCAGCTACTTTATCGCGGTTTGCCATTCCCGTTTCCAATGGCATGTTTTGCACAAAGAAAACATATTTTTGGCTTCCACCACCGCTGACTAGTATACTGCCTCAAGACGAATTAAATTTGCGTTGTTTGCATAGAGACAGAGTAGACAGAGATTAGTGGCAGGAGTAAGGCTGCTTTGTCAAGAGAATGAAACAATTCTCTCTCTGAACATATAAGAGCTATTAACTTGTTGTTTGGCTTGGTTGTTAATGCTCGAGGAACAAGTTTAATTCACTCTTCTTCGTAAAATACATCCATAATATACAGAATTACCATTGTCATCCTTATTGAATGAGTTTTGAGGGAATGACACAAGTTGCTAAATCATTTTTATAAAGATATAACAATAATTCACCACTTATCATTCAAAACTAAGCCAAGAATAAGTATAGTAAACATTTACAGCAATAATGAGAACAACTTCGTGTTGTCTTTTTGGTGAATTTAATTTTAGTGTAAGTAGAAATCATCGAATATCTTTTCGCAGGTGTTTAATGGATGAGTATTTTATACCTTTTGCCAAGTTAAGGCAGGCTTGTATTTTGGAGACAGATTGGCTACATGACTTCCTTATACGTAGAAAATATTATAAATGATGATAAAAAAAGGTAATTGCAGTCCAACGAGTGCATATGCTCGCACTAGTATAAAGAATTGAGATAAATTTAATGGAGTACTTATGGTGGGATGGGGTGAACCTAAAAACGGCATGTGAACGGACAGGTGCTACATCCATAAAAGTTATTTTAAAGTTCATACTATGCACACAATTCATCTGTCAGCTGCAAGTGCTCATTGCACATTTGTTAACTTCAAAGTGTTTAACAGATCATCTACTTATTCTCCTTTTGACATGATTATGCTTTAATTGCTCAGCTTATTTATTACACACCAACACACACCTATGCACAGGAAACCTTTTTTGCTAATCAGTTAAAGTGGTGTGTATGAAGTGATTCTTAATATTCCCTTACAGAATTATTGCTTTGAAATCATTTAGCTTTGTCCTCATCTTCACTTTTAAATGGAAATGTATTATTTATATTTCTGACTGATGTTATATTTGTGTTTGTCCTAACCACTCCAAAATTTATGACAATATTCGGCATAAATGGTCTTACTATGAACAGATTTTCCTTAGAAGATTGCAACGGTGTCCTGCTGGTCCTCTTCCATTGTGCTCTGCTAAGTATTTTGATGTGAGACGTAAGTAGTAGAAGGGTACTTCAGTTTGCATAGAAGGACTTGAAAATATGTTCCCTCAACTCATCAACATCAACCTCATTCATCATTACCTGGCATCATTATTATAATAATGTTCTTGCAGAATCAAGTTGGGATAATCAATTCGTTAATGGTGTACTGTAATTAAGTGGTGGCCATAACCAATTTAGTTTTACTTTCATTAGAAAACATGGCCAGTCATTAAAACCAAAAGGAACAAATATTTTTGCCAAATTACATCATAACTCCTACACGTGAGCTTTCTGCCCGAGATTTTCGTCTCGACTTTGCTATAAAAGTGGAGAAGAAAGTCTACCACGTGAAATATACACCTCTCAATATGTCAGCAGATCAGTCTAATTATCATATTTTCATCATGTATTTTCGACATACACTATGTTTCCATCAGCGCATATCCAGAAAAAAAGAAGTCCATTTCTGTAAAAGCCTTTGTCAGCTACCGCTGTGAAACCACGAGGCTACCTTCTATAATTCTTTACAGTTCTTACAGCTAAAAATGGTTATTAACTAATGTATGTAATTTGACTCTCGAGTTGTCGTCTTGATGCACAAGAAAGACTGCACAAGTCGGTCGGCAGAAAAAATGCCGTTTTTTTCTTAAGCCTATTACATAATAAAACCAAAAGCTGGTTATTTTTCTTAAAAGTTAGACACACCGAATATTTTACTTTTTAAATAAAATTTATAGAGATAGCACCTGTTCATTCCATTTTGCACTTTTGAGTAATAACAAGTTTATATGGAAGGATACTGTTGTAAACTCGGTTTGGTGGTGTTGGCGGCAGTGATGGAAATTTCTACCCTTTTTTCTGCACACATGCCATAAAAGCCACATGGAACGGAATGAATGGCAGGAAGATGAAAGGAATGCTGCTAAATTTGACATTAGATGATGTATTTAACACAGATATAAAGATGTGCATATAAGCCATTTAGATCAGCGGACACGGCTTGCACACACTTCATATAGAAGATACACATCACGAGAAATAAAAAAAATTGGAGTTGGACTGCTTGAACGTCATTGAGGAGTTGGAGATATAGGGAGAAAGGCAAGGAGTCAAGGAGGATGAGATCTTGGATGTAGTCATGTGAAAATGTTTCTCTCGTGCAGACACACGTACACTTTCAGCACAAGTACCGAACATGGTTCATATATCACTCTCAACTCGCCACTACTATCGGAGAATACTATCTTTTGTGGAAGATGAGAGATGAAACCGAAAAGGTTTTTTGGTCGTGATGATGATGTTGGAGGAGGACATGTTTCAAGTCAAGAGAGTTTGTCCACAACAACAGGATTAAATTAAAATTAAGGAAAACCTCAAAATAACACTGTTCAGTGGCAGAAGGAGCAGGGAATTGTGATCAAATTATATTTTGAGGATGAGAGAAAGAGAAAAATTCTATGCATCGGGCTGGCATAATGCGATATTATTATTAGTTCAACAATGTGTAAAAGAGTAGAACGCTTTTAATTTCGAGTAGAGAGAAGGTTGAGTATAAGAAAGCGAGCTTTTATTTGCATAGGATTTTGTTAAATGAATGGGTTAAAAGGAATGCGACTCTTGGAGGCGTTTGGTCTCGGGGCGTTTTGGGCTTCTCTTTTTTGTTACTGTATTTGGAATGTTGATGTTGTTGTTACTTGTTTGAAATTCAATGCTGACTTTGGTAGTGGGAAATGGGTGATGATCATGATGATCATGATGAATATGGTCATAATCACGATACAATAAATAGGATGGTTCATGACAACAAGAGTATTTCATTTTAATCATGTTTTCTGCCTGTCCCTCTTTTCTGCTTCCAGTGGGAAAAGTGGCAGCTTGACTGGAAGCTCTGGCGTTTGCCTGTAAGGAAACCAAGTTTCCTCTCTGTTGGCAATACTATAAGTTTTCGCTTGTATTAAATAATCTAATTTTGGCTTGATTGTTAGTACACTAGTTTTATTCATTTCTGGATGGTCGGTTCCAACTCTACTCTACAGCAAGTCATACGCCTTCTCTCTATAAACTCAGTGTACACAATATATAATCTGCAGAATTGCTGGTTGTATTGGTTTCCATGCTTTGTTGCTAGTGCGATATGGTGGTATGGTTTCCTCACTGGTGAGTTTTCATATTTATTCACTTCCAGCAGCCAACGAGTAGAGACAGATTCTCAGCCACACACTACCACCGCACACAGAACATACCATAGATCAAATGACGGTATTTCACAAGCATTTGAACCACATCAAAAACTAAAACGGCTGGCATTTAATTTGATGAGTTGGTCTGATCTGGAAAAATCTTTGGATCAGACAAAATTGGGCAAATAAAATTGTCAGGAGGATGTCACGAACAAAACCACTATTTCAAACTACCAAATCTAAAATCAGAAAGGCTATGAAGTTTTTTCATACGTTATGCAACTCTCCAAGTTCTACTAGGCAGGCTATGATAACAGGTGAATAGAGCTACTAGACAAATTAAAATGCTGACATGTGAACTCAAGTCGACTACTTGCATTAAACCCAGCTAAAAATAGTTCCTAGATTTGTTCTATGGGTTTACATAATTTTGATGTAATTTTTTACTCGTGTTTAAATCAAGTATTCATAAAAACAGGTAAATGTTGTTTGGTATCTTTCCATTTTACTTGCTTGTGTCTTGTGTACAGCACAATAACAATTTATGCTACTAGTTACTACATAGCAGCACTGAAAGATTTATGGCAGTAAAAGCTACATTTAATTTATGAGCTATCCACATGTGCCATCTTCTTGGTCAACAAAATCTGGGATGCAGGCATTTGACAGAACCGTGAACTACGAGTTCATGGTTTTATTAACCACCTAAATACACCTGCGCCTGTAGCATTCCTTAATGGTGTTTGATAATATTTAAATAATTGCTATAACAACAACCCCGCATTCTTGAAGTATTGAAAAAATTCTATATTACAAGTGTTTCCATATCCAATGCACGTGAAGCTAATTGACTGAAGAATGTAGAAAAATTCATAATTGCAATTCAAATCTAAAACTTCAGGCTTTTCTGACAAAACACAGCATGACGTCCTTTCTATCAGCTTCCCGACCATCTCTTTCAAACTTACTTCATGTTTTTCTTTCTCGTTATTTTTGTCTTATTTCTTGCTGCATACATCTTTTGCATAAATAAGTAATCATTCATTTTAAAGTATACCATCGGATGTAATAAAAAGTTTGAAAAGTTGAGTTGTCATGTAAATGTGACCCTTTTCTACGAGTGTGCTGCAAAATGGAATGCTTACTCGTACATGGAAGAGTAAGCACCATGTGTTTTACGTAAGCAGCAAGCATAATGTCACATTTGAACTTGATAATTCACGTACCACTGTTGCCTTATTTCCGACATGTAGCATTATGCCGTTAATTTGTTGAAACCATCAAGAATCATGATCAAGGTGCTGAAATTAACAGTACATACACTTGATCTAAAGAGTCATAAATGCCATACGACTGCCACTGAAAAATATTAAGGAAACATTACAAATTTAACATTAAATTCCAAATCAACCCATGATGGCATTACTATCTATTACAGAGTACATAATTTAGGTCCAAACTTTTTTTTAGATGGATGAACTCACTTCCTTTTTTGTGGCTGAAGTAACAGGAAAAGTAGCGCTATAAAATTTTAGTCGGGAGAAAAGGTCAACTCCAACAACAACAACAACATATACATATTTAGAAGAAAAACAGCGTTTCTTCGAACCCTGAGAATTGTTTCATTTCTCGTTTCCATGTCACTGATTTTTCATTCAAACGTGCATAATTATGCTTTGTGTGTAGAACACGTTTATTTCTCTTCATAAACAAATGAACAATCAAGTACAACAACAACCAAGTGTGGACATTAAGGAGCGGAAATTCTCATAATGCACACATAATCTAATTATTTCATATTTAAAATGGCTGAACTAGCTCGAAAAGACTACAGCCGTCCTGTCATATAATAACTGCCCGTGTATTATGTATCTTAAAAACATCAAACTAGCATCTTTTAAGAAAGCTGCATATGAAATTATACGAGGATAGAATAGTGGGGACATGAGCATGCAAACATTTCGTGAGCACTTATCAGCAATATATAATCTTGCACAATAATTGCTACTACTGAATCCTAATAAGATGTTAGAACCGAAATAATATTTAAAAAGTAACAGGACTATAACAGGAGTTAAATCAAGTTTGTAGTAAATCTTGTACCAAATCACTCATACGCCACAAAGGTATGTATTATTTGGATGCTGGGATTTTGGGATTTTTTTGCCTGTAATCTTGCTGAATGTTTTGACATAACAGGATCACTGTCGTTTTTTTTACTTTAACTGCGTGCTGCTGCAAAATGACGAAGCATCGTGAAGGTGATTTCGGTTTTTAAATATATTTGCTGCTGCTGTTGAAAAATTGCTACGTAAGGTGGGAGCAGAAAACAAGTGTTTAAATGGGAGCACGGAGCACAAATAGGAGTAGATCAACAGGAAGCTCAGAGGAAATGGAATTAGAAGGTTAAACTCAAAGTATCATTATCACGCACACTAGTGCTCTGCCACCACCAAAGAGCATTTGTGTTGGCGTTCTTGGCAAATATCGTTGGATTGCTTGTTATACACTAAAAACGTTGTCTCAGATTTTCAATGCTCATGCAGTTGTTGATAAGAGATGCTATACAAGAAATACATGTGTATAGGCATGCAATATGGCACGACATTCATCCTCACTTAGAACTGAGGTAAGACAGGGATTTGTAATTAACAAAAAAGTATTTTTTTTTTGCAATTTAGGGTGCAAGTGCAAGGTAAAATAAGTGTAGTAAAGAGATAGAAAAAAATCCTGTAAAGCTTATTGTACAAATACGTTATATTTGGCGACTTTGCTGGTGCTGAATGAGTCAAGTGGGTTCTTCTCTTTGTCAAAGCTTATACATAATTTTATAATCTAAAGTCATTTGTAATAGCAGAATTAAAAATTTACTCATGACTCAATAAAATCCTATGTGGTGAGTTACACAATAATATCTTCTCACGGATTATGTGCTTTCTTTAGAGTAGAAACTAGTAAAGTAGAAAAGTCATTCGAAAAATAGAACAAACTGTGCTGTAATGGTAATTTGATAGATGTAATGATATTTCAATTTCAATAAATGTACCGCTTTGCATGGCGGCGTAAAAAAGGAATAAAGAGAAATCACTCATCGCTCCGATCGCCACTTCTAAACAAACAATTGAAGTCAGATCGCAGACATCTCTCATGCTGGTTCAGTAAAAGTATCTAAAACAACAAAAGACACATCTGACGCCATTTCCTTCTGTCGTTCTGTGTGTGACTTTACTGAAAACATTAAAAAGTTGTTGCTGAAGTTTTTTCATTGTGCTGTGATGGTCTTTGATAAATGCGTTCTATAGATGCTGCAGTAGATGTGACAGGAATGACTAGATAAATAGTCGTAAGCACGAATAGGATTGTATATTAAACGAAATTACTTATGTAACTCAAACTTGCTAGGGGTTTTATTAACACAGAAGCTACAAAAATGTAACAGCTTCAAAGAGTAGATGTGCAAATATTTTCACCATCCTCAATGGACAATTATGTTAACAAAATAAGAAAAACATAAGCTGGGGAATTGCTAGCTATTAAGAAAAAACAACAGGAAAACTCATCGTGATAATCGTCAAGACTTCGTCATTATTCTTACCAAAGCTTGAAGAAAGAGCGTTGAAATTTTTGCATTCTAAAGAAAAAGAATAAAAACGGTTTATGTCTGTTTTTAAAACTCTTCTCAGAGTTTACTTTTTTTCAGTAGCGAACAATATTACATAGAGCATACATGTAAGTACTACCTCAGTACAGTAAGAAAACATCCCTCTTAATGAAATAATGTCAAACAGTAAGTCCCACAACAGTATCCACTGATGGACATTTATTTGAATTTTTATTGCTTTTTGAATTGACTGCTTGCTCCTTTTGTTCAAGAAAACCTTCAATGAAAGGAGGGAGAGAAAAATAAAATTACGCCCGGAAGTTCTCTGTTACTGTAGACTTTTTTTTATACCAGAAAGACGCCATATAGACATCATAATTTGCCAGTGCACCAGGAAAATATTTCATGCATCAACGCGTGCATTGGCAGACATAAAATGTCAATAACAAGTTGTTTTCCTCAGATCGACAGAAAATCCCGGTTTCAATTAAGTGTTTATTTGTTGCATTCATACATTGTTGTCATTATTTTTTATTACTATTATTAAACTCGTATTTAAAAATCTCCCATCAATGTGTTTTTAATTGTTGGATAAATTACTGTTGTCTTGCGTGTGTAATGGAATGTCATGTTAACGTTGAAATTGGTATTCTGATATTTTGAAACAGGTTTGATAATCATTGCAAGTTTGATATAATTTTTTTTAGATTCACCAAGTGAAAAAACCATCAAATTAATTGGATTGGTCAATTGACTATAACAGAATGATGCCATGATTAAAATTATAGCTCCTCTTTTTATTAGATGAGAAGGGAGCATAATATTCATAATTGCAATTACGTTGCTAACTAATTTCTAATTAACGTTTCTTACTTCAACAGCCCGATATCGATAACTTAGATGGTCGCTAAGTATATCTTCTCAATGTGATATCCCATATAACCCATATAGAAATATGATTTTTGAAATTTCTAAATCTTTTGAGCACATAAGTTCAATGTTTCAGTACGAAACACTTTGGCATTCATAGTCTGCCCGTGGACTTTGACGACAAAAATCTAGTAGTGGGGTTTTCTATAAACTGTACTACTAGGACGGTTGGTAAACTTCAGTTATCATATTCAGTGCTATAGTATGTCGTCCATTCGTTATAAATTTTACTTAATGACTGGTTTCTTATTGATAATGATCCCTCTGATACTTAAAAAATTAATTTCGTAATGCAATTATGATTAATTATTACCATAATTATTATCATAGAGTCATATTTTCCCGTTATAACAGTATTTTATGTAGTGAACCTACCTGTATTTGACTCGTGTTGAGAACAGGTACACAACGACAAGGTAACATTGACCGTTCACCACTTCCGGTATTCTCTTAGCTTCATTGAAGATTTATTGGCTAGATTACGAGCACTAATAAAACTAAATGCTGATTTATTGCTGATATTGGTATTTGGTATGTGTGCAAGCAGTAGCGCATACTCTATAACAAATTAGTATAAAACAGGAATGTGTATTTTAAATATTTTTTATTCAGTGTGTACAACATCAGATATAAAGACGGCAACAAGTGAGAACGCACCCGTTGATTGATGTATAAAAGCTTATCGAACTACATCAGCAATCCACGCATACCTACTTGGCATATTTACAGGAGAGAAGCCTATCATTTCATGGATGCATAGGTTTTATACATACGACATGCATGCACATTAAAACGTGCATACCAACAACTCTGATTTTACTAAGAACTAAGCTTGAAAGCACATTATTTTTAGACACACATTTAAGAATGGAATGCAAAATGGTGATCTGCAGATGCGAAAAAAGTAATATTTACATGAAGAGATGTTGCCGTGATTAAGTTGCATAACTTTTACTGGTAACCTACTAGGTAGAATTGATGTAATGGCCATTAATATATTTTAATGCTCTATTTCTCTTGATAAATTTCAGGTGGTCTACTGTGTCGCTTTTGCAGTGGAACTATGGTGGATTGTCGAATCCCTTCGTAAGTTACTTTATTAAACTTATATAACTTATTATGTTTCAAACATTTGGATATTTCAATCATGTGTCTGAATAAAGCTTTGGAAAATCAATACATACCTATGCTATTGACCCTATAAAAATTGTCCCAAGAAACCATCACATAAAAATCATATTTCATTTGAAAAAAAATTCCTTCAAATTAAGGACACATATAACAGGAGACATTCGATATTTATGAAATATTGGTTACCCAGACATTCCTATTACACTTTTCCCTTTAATTCGTCATATTTTTAATCGGATATCTCTTACAATCGTGTCAGTGGAACAAGATGCGTGTACAACACTACTATAGTGACTTGTATAATTATTTTTCGTCCTCGTCTGCTGCTTCATGTTGTCATGTCAAATTAGGTGTTGCATTGTTGATGTAAGAATAATAAATTTATGTATGTATGTCGCCGCGCGGTGTGTACTAAAATAAATATTATTACTACTAATAATAAGAATGTGTCTCTCTCTATATCCCGTCAACTTTAAAATAGATACATGTCTTTAACGCATCATCATTCCTCACGATGAATTGATTAACTTTCATTTTTATCTTGTTGTATTTTGTCAGCAGTAAAGAGATTTGTGAATGCACAAAAAAATAGTCTGCATTGAAAAAAGAAAGGAAAAGGAAGATCCCTCTTGCGAGGTGGTTACCGACCATGAGAACATGTTTTAATGTGAGCACACAAAGATCGTAGTTCCATAATTGGTAAAGCAATTCATCTCGAACAACAACAAAAAAGTGTAATGAAATGGGATACAATCTCCTCTCCCCTTTTGTCTTCTTTTGAAGAAAACAACTCTGGTATTCAGTCTGTCGGACAATGATAGTTTTTTTTCTTCTTCGTATTCTTCTATTTGTATATTAAGCTATTGTGTATTGAAATAAGATGTCAGGGATAGAAAAACCATTGTATTGTTATCCATTTGAGACGTAATGTTTAACTTGATAGTTAATTTTGTCCTTTTACTGCTTTTTAAACGACTGACGATTGTTACACAAATTGTCAGTCGTCAATTACTTTGTTGTTTGCTTTCAATTTGTGTCAATATTATTAAAGTACACTGATGTCACATCGCCTATTTGGCTTTCGCCATTTAAAATTAAATGTAGTTCATGCTCATAAAAAAGAGTAAATTTAAAATGATACCGTTTTACATAAAGATGTATAATTAAGCATTTAACTTATTGTCATTTACACTATACTGTTTAGCACTCATTATCAGTTTATTGTGGAAGGTTGATTAGAATGAAAGTTGAACTTCAAATACAAAAATCCCATTTGTTTGAGTATTTTTTTGAATAGATTTCTCCGGAAATTAGGAAGAAGGTAGGAATGAAGCCAAGCAGTAAAAGTTGAAACAAAAGGGGTAAAATAATGACTTTTTGTATGCATTCATCAACTGATTAACTCCTGGTAATCATCAAAGTCTATATAGATTATGCTCCGTGGTTTTCCTTTGGTGATTTAAACAAGAGTACGGAGAACAGAATTACGATAACATATAGTATCTAGGTAGCATAAGATAACAGATTTGCATAGAAAACAATTTATTCGCTTCTTCATTTAGAAGTTCTCACTCTGGTAATTAGTAATTAAAAACAATTAATTGAAGAAAATGTTTTGTACTTTTGATTATAATTTCTATTTATGTTGCCGTACAACAGGACTACATGTAGGGAATAGGTATGTTTATGTGATTGTATTTAAATGTTTTATTCTTTTTTGTTTTTTTCAGTGATTCTACCTGCTCCAGCTTATACATTGTGTGCCTTGTACTTTTTTGATTTCATTATGGCTGCCATTCTTCTCTTCGGCTTACTTGTCGTAAGTTACTTTCATTTTTATTGTCAAATAAATATAAAAAATCGAATAGGTATTTCTACGTTTTATTGAACCAAATTGAAGACTTTTTAAATATGAGCATACAACTGAGAACTTAGATTCTTTAAGAAGCACTGTAATCTCCACTCTAGACTAGTCATGTTTTACCCAATTGAGACCATAAAGAATCTGAATGATGTGTACAATTAAGAGTTCGTATTTATATTCGAGCATCTATTTAAACTGAACTAGTTGCCATATTGAACAATTAAACTAAATAATATTGAGGAAATGCGCATATTAGCGCTCCTCAGGCGTCGTCGTTCAGGGTTGTTTGGATTCAATTCAGTCTGCTGCATAATATGAAGGCAGTACACCCAGGTATTTTGAAAAAAATATAGTTAATGCATTCATGGCCATTCACTGTGTCTATTAAAAAAAGCGAAATTGCTTGAATGCATGAATGCCTGTTGAATCTGGTGCAGGAGTGCAGCGTGCTACTCACAAAACTGATTGCAGTTTTACAAAGTCCTCCTAATCCCCTCCTTCATTCCACACAATTATCACAGTAGTGTAGTCAGACAGCATGCTATTTGTAATGGGATGCTGTTCTAATGGCACATATTTTTTATGCAAAAAGGAAATGGCTTCCCAGAAAAATAAAGTCTTTGATCACGGTCTTTCCTTTGTTGTCGTGATGAAGGGTTACTTTTTCTAAGCTATGATTTTATAGGGAGACTCTAGAGAAAAATTGTGGTCATATGTATAAGCGGATGGCGATGATTTACTGTCCGTTTGAAATGCAAATGATTATAGGTATTTTGTGCAATAGTATAGCTTGCAGTCACGTAATTCTAGACCAACTTTCTTTGGCCTAACTGGAACAAAACGCACCATCACATGTCTTTCCAATGAAAACGTTTCAAAACTATTTATTACCTTTAGTTGATTAAGATGCATGAATGGTACGATAAAATGTGCATAAATTTGGTAGCAGAGACTTTGTTTTCTGTCCTAAATTTTCACGTGTTGCGTTGAAAGTTGAAATTAGTGCAACAATTCTGCATTGTAATTTTTAATATTTTTGAGATATTCATACATTAAACTTGGTTGGATTTTTAAAGTTTCACGACATTAAAGTCGAGAAACATTCAGCACTGACTTATTGTTTGTACATCATATTCATCAATAATTTAAGCAGGTTTGAAAATATTTAATATGAGGGTATGTAATGTCGATGCAGCAGAGCAGAAAAGATTCAACGCAGAAGTTTTTATCGCACCGATACAGATGAAGGAAGTTTTTTCTTAGGGAAATTAATTAAACTGATTACAAGCATGCATTGTGGTAAAAGTTTGGGTATGGCTCTGTATGATTAATTGCATGTTTTTTCAGCATGTGCATTGAAATGTCACACATGTCATTCACACACAACTCTCATGTTGGTCTCGGTTATAAATATATATCCATAAATACTTATGTTTAGCAGAACTCCCTGCAATGAAACATTTACCAATTAAGCATGACATAACAAATGGTATCATATGCTATCGACATGTTGTGTCAAAACAACCACGCGTGTTTTTAACAGACTTCATAAACAAGACGCCTGCGTACGTAGTTGTATGAACATTTTAAGATGAATGTACATCTTACATCTACGCATTTAAATCGTACAAGTAAGATTCTTTGATTCAATCTTTTAAATTGCGCACAACCCATTTGCAATAACAAACTCCATCCACTCTTCATGACAAATAAGGTAGTATTAAACGATCCTGTTGACAAGAATAATATTTTTTGCATTCCATTTGTTTACATTCAACTTACCCACTTTTCCACTTTTCCACTTATAGAGTCAAAAACTATTTCGATTATCAGTCATGGATATATGCTATGGTAATTCTGCAAGAAAAAGATTTGTTGAATATAATGAACTATTTATGATGCTCTTCTGGTTGAAGGTGTCATATGTAATTTCTCATATTTTACATCTCCGTCAACTGCATGCATGCAGTGATCAGTTGTCTGTCACTCTCACTCACACCTAGTTTCCCAAACCCTTTATTTTTTCACTCACATTTTCAAATGAGCTCTGTTTTATTTTGAAAATGTGCATATTAGACATTGGACTACTCTACAGGACAAAATTGAGGCAGTGGAGAGTGCATTTAGAAAATAAAAGTTGAAAGATTCGTGGTGAAGTGACTACGAGTCAGTGAAGATTTTCTTTTAATTTGAATTGATGGTAAATTGACGAGCTCAAAAAATTTGAATGATGATGCTATTCATTTCTGCTCTTTTAGGAATTTCAAATGTTTAACCTTGCACAAAAAATGTAATATTCATATGTATGTTGTTATGTTTTTATTATTGTTATTATTACTATTATATTTATTACTATTACTATATAATAATCGGCTCTTACAACGTTTATTCTAACAGCGTAAAAAGTTGTTTAATGCGTTGTTTATTTGCACTTTATAACAGATGTCTACATTTTGATAGATGATTTATAACTGCATGGCATCAATATTCAGGTCGATTTTGGTCGAAACACGTTGAATGAAAGAAAGCTAGCGCTTGATAGCAAGCAAAGTGCAAAATGAATGCTTGCATAAAAACTACGGCTTCTGATTTAGTAAAGCCACGAGTTGCTCGTGCCTTTGTGATTTTATGTTAGATTTTTTGGAGTGCTAATACAGTTCGATAAGAATACTAACAACTTCAGATTAAAAGGAATAAGAAACTGTGGATGGGTTCAGTTTGGTTACGCCGTTGGTGGTGGTTGAACTTTTTCTTTACTTTGAGCGTCATTAGCATTACCACCACCGCTCACCACCACCAAAACTTACTAACTTTGTTAGAAAGGCTGTTGTTTTGCTAGAAAAGGAAGAAACAAAAAGAAGCAAAAAATATAGTTGTATTCTGAAAGGAAAAGTCTTCTCAAAGTTTAACTGATCTATATATTATGATAATGAAGCATAAAATGGATGAAAAAAGTGGCAAGCAATTGCATGTGCATATTGCAGGCTCACGCATTGATGCATTGATTACTTGTGTTTATTGTTTCTCATTCATTTTCTATGAATATTTTAGCGATAAACTGGTTCTTGTTCTATCACAATGAGAAGATTTTTTTTTGCAAATGAAGAAAAATGAAATATCTGTGACTGTTTCAAATGCCTACGTTTTGAGTGGCGTTAGCTTTCTGATAATTAGAAACATCATACTTATTGATTTACATGCATTTCATATTTAGACATGTTAACGTCTTCATTGTTCCTGCATCTAAAATGACGCCAGGGATTCATTCAACCAAAATATATCGATGCTATAGAGAATTGGTCAGGTAAACCATTCGATTCGGACTATATTTTTTAACTTTTTTAACTGACAATTAAGAAAGCATGTGTTTTCTTGAGAGTGGACAATATTGTAATGTAATGTAATTGTATTTATTGATCATGTGTGATTGTGAATCTAATGGCAACTAACAGAAACTATGGTAAAATTGTGCTGCAGTTTTTGTTTATGTGGGCGCAACAATTAAGATGGAAAAAGTATTTTAAGAAAATTTTGTAGGGAAGCAGTGCTCACGGAACTAATTATTTCCGTCGTAGTGATCAACGATCGACATGTTTTTTGTTTTGTTTTGAAAACTACCTCTTACTCTTCAGAACTCATTGTTTTACTTTCTGTCGTCAATTCTTCCGTCACACCATTACTTTCAATCAAATTAGAAATTTCCGTCATAATTTTTGGCCGTAGTTTGGTCTTGAAATTGGAAGCAGCTCAGTGCCCAATTTCTTTACTGTATAGGCTTTAACAATGCACTTTCAAAATGTTAATGTTCTTGAGTATCTGTTCATATTCCATTTGCAACTGAAGCACAGGCAATCTGCAAAAAAAGAGTCATTCACGAAAACGAAGTCACGATTTGCTCCCCATATCAGATATTATACACAACTGTTTATGCTACCAACTATGTTTATATTTGAATACGCTTCAAGTTTCAAAAGTATGACCCATAAATATTAAAACGAAAATTTTAGGTGGATGGACTGCTCGTCGGTGTTCCCTTTAATCCATAATATAGGCCGTCAAAATTACAGTATCATTCATTCACCCAACAATAAGCACTCTTGATAAGCAGTATTATTGCTTGCTGTCGTTAAATATTTAATACAGAGATGTGCTTGTAAGTTTACATGCTCGCCACCCCAAATTACAAAGCAATTTATTTCTGTTTTTTCTTCTTTCGTTCGGCATTAGTTGCACGATTTGCTTCTCCACGATGCAATGCACACAACTTGCCACATTAGAAATCCGGTTATCAAACAATAAGTCGTTATAGGAAAAGCGTACGCTCCCATTCGCTGAACAGTCTTAAAATGCAGTTTAAACTTGCATCTTGCATGGTACTTGGAATCTTACTTCAAATGTTAGACTGCAAGTTACACGTATGTTTTCAGCTATATGACTCATAATATGAGTGCATACATATGTAAAAAAAATAATTGTCAGTAACAGTTAGCAGGCAGCCATAGAAATCTCACGCATGAGCACCAAGAATCTGTTTCGCTTTCATTTTCATCCGAATCATGATTATCGAATTTCAAGCTGCCTATTGAAAAGCTTAACTATCTGGCAGAGACAAACGTAGGCTGTGCCTAAAATGTGCATTGAGCTATCACCGTAGCATAGTGAATTACGACAAACTGTCAACCAAATAGGAAATATCTACTAATCTACTTACTTTCATTCCTTGAATATGGGTGTTATAGAGACCACGCGTATTATTAGTAGAACAAAATGCTTTCCAATTAAGATGGTATCAATTATCGTATCCTTTTTGAAAAAGAAATCAAGCATGCGTGTACAAGGGCTTGTACATCTACACTTTTAAAACTGTGGGATTGATAATGTAACGTTGACATTAAATCCAGAACTGAAATAGAGCAACAGTTCAAATGAATAGCTAAATTTACCAGGATATTAACCGTTTTATTGGATTCCTTGTGGGTTGCAAAAATTAGTTTAATTGCTTATCAGGTCCTTACGTATATTGCATTCAATTTATATAACAGTCCATTCAAATGGCTAATGGAATCTTTGAAAATTCATGCAAAACCAAAAGCAAACTGGGCGAAATTTTTCAAAGAATTGCTTCATAGTTGCAAGTAAGCATGCAGCTTGCATATTTGACGCTTACTTGGAGACAACTTGTGTGGGTTTGCTTTGAGACAACAAGTCACCTTTGTCTAGTAACCATTACGTCTGTTCTTTCCATCAAAGCGCCAACTTCATTGAGAACACTTGATAGGAAGTGAGAAGATGGAAGCAACTGCTTTCGTCAGAAAGAAATTGGAACTGAAACGTTACAAATCTTAGATACAAAAACTCAACCGGAGTGCTTCCTGGAACAAGTCAGGTTAAGGATTAGCAGTAAGCTTTAGGATAAAATTACGACTGACTCTTTATTTTTTGCTTGAATGTGGATCACTAATGTTAGTGACATCAAAAATGGACTTTTATAGACTTCATAATATCTATTTTTAGGAAAGTACAATGGAAATCTCTTAGACTGTACATACATTTAGGTGACTGCTTGTTCTCGTAGGCGTCTTATACAATAAATCCACTTTCAATAGCTTTGTCTATTGTTTTAGTATTGATTTTCTGTCACATCAAAAACTTCAATGCACTAGAAGAAAAGATGGGAACGAAAAATGAGTCTAACGTCAATTCTTTTAAAAACTACTACAACTCTAACTTGACACACTTTCATTTACGTTTATTTGACGCATTGCATTTCTTACTATTAGATATAAATTAATCGAAGATGAAGAAACGTCTGCTCACATATAGAAATATCACAGCAATAGTTATTTTGAAGTATCAGTCAACGTTACTTTTTCTCTAATTCAAATTTACTTTCGTCGATGGAAATAACATAGTCTTGTACTGATTGGTCTAGTAACTGAAACTAACATTGTTTTAGTTTGTTGCGGAAACCGAAGCTATACTAGGAATTGGGATTAAAGAAAATACCAGTTAGAAAAACCACTAGACCAAACTTTACAACGAAATGTTCTGATTATAGGATCTCATTTAACGAACAACCAGATTTACGCCAGAATTTACAATACAGTTCATATGAGTGCAATGAACGTTTTTATTCTTGTCGCATGTTATGCAATATTTAGTTATTCTATATAAAATTGTATGAAACTTGGCCAACTGCAATGAATCATGGATCACGATTATAAAACAAATATCTTCTCTCTCTTCGTGTAATTCCAAGGATCATGCAAGCTTTCTTTTATGTGATTAAAACGGAATTTTATTCCAATTTTATATATGAATTAATTCGTCCAAGCGAAAAATATAATTCCTTTTTGATAATTTTCGTTTTACAAATATTGTTATCACTTGATCTTGTGGTTTTTGTATATTTTGGAAATACTTTTCCTCTTTAAAAAGCTGAAAAATAGCTCTTGGGTTTTCAACAAATGATTGTGAAATCGAGGTAACTAACTTTGTTCTTAAGCTAAAATGCATTTTACGAAAATTGAATTCATGACGTGACTGGATGGCGCCCACCTTTGGAAACATATTCACTAAAAAAAACAGGACATTGTCATACCCCACATGTTGCATGTCAAAATGTTGCACATTTAGACAAGGGCTGTAAAAGTAAGAAGCGATTAGCATTTTTTTACGCCTGGTCTTTTCAATAAATGTCAGGCATCGCAGTAAATTTATCTAGTAAAATTATCAACTTGACGTGCATGGCAAAAGAAAACGTCATGAATACTTAGCTCTTAATACTTTTGAAATTAAACTAACATTTTGGTTGTCGTCAATCCTCAGTGCAACTGTTTTCTTTTTGTTACAGAGACAAAGAAAGTACCTAATGAGCTGGACCTTGATGACAGTCCTTTCCTTCTTCCCAGAAGCCGGGATGGTTTTATTCATGTCATTATATTATTGGGTAAGTATGTTCTCTGACGAAAAGGACGCCAGAGTACAGTAGAAAATGTAAAGATTATTCAACCACTACCCTTCTTGATGATGGAATGATTTGTACCATGTAATATTTTTACATTATTTCTCTAATCAAGATTTCACTTGCAGGTAGTTCCGCCTAGTTTATTTTACGTTTTAAAATCCATATGGTGCTTGTAGCATTAAAACTCAGACAGCACCTAAAAGGAAAGTCGTGCCACAATTTATTGGACAACGTTTCAAAGAAAATGAGAATATGCGACTACGACTTACAAGAAAATACATGTGAATGTTTGCAAGTCAGACAAGTAAAATATCAAGCATTATGGCAGGGAACTTGCAAAAACTGCATCCTTACCAAAGAAATCCCTACTAGAGAATATTAAGTTCATAAAAGCTTTTGTGGTGACATGCAAATCTTTGCATCTTCTAATCCCGCCAATCCGGCTTTACAATTTTTTGTTGTCCATTAACACTACTAAATGACAACATAAAACATCTTAATTTAGACGCGAGCAAGATATAATCTTTCCAACGCTGTCATCGGGCCATAGGCCCTTTTACTATAGTAGAACTAATTTGTTAGGATATATCTATTCTCCAAGTATTCATGTTACATTTCATACTTATATATTAGCGTCCATTTGTATTAAAATAAGATGCCCCATTAAACCGGATTGGCTCGAAGAAAAAAGTATATTTTTTTTCTATGGACAAGTACCGATTCAGAGAAAATTGTCCCGCGACTTGTCGTTATAGCCGTAGTGCATTATACATTAGATTATCATAGTCATGATAGCCATGTAGTTTAAATAAATCATGTAGATGACTAAACAAGTGAGAAGAAGGGTTATAATCACCATTAATCAAAAGTGGATGCGCAGTCGAGTGTGCATAAGTGAGAGCAAGAGAGCACTATATAGTAATCCAGTCCATAGTCTATCCAGAATCCAGAGACTCATTAAATTCCATTGCACTTTACGTAATGTACCCAGTGCTTCCAGTTTCTAGTGTAGAGTTATTACAGCTTCTCTTGTTGCTTGCGATGCTTTCATTCTTTTGCGTGCTATACAGAAATCAGACGCATTGTAAATCCTCATTCAAGTGAAAATCGTGGAATAATTAAGAGGGCAATTTGTGCGATTTTGTAAACTTTCAGTTTTTAAAACTCATGGAATCAAAGAGTTCAGGGAAGGGAAATAACTAAATCAGTTTACGACTTGCCGAGTTTCATGAGATGAGCATTTTTCATCTTGCGAGGCAACAAATATGCAAGGATATGTGAATGTGTCAGTGATGGTGGGTCAATCCACCAACATAGCAACACGTCAGAAATTGTGTCAGTGTCATCGAAAGGGTAGATCGATTGGTTGAAGCGTAATTGAATGTTTCAATAATATGGTGCTAATTTTCCATCATTTTTTTCTTCTTTGTGTCGACTTATGTGACCGGTGATGATTTCTGCATTATGGAACTCCTCCTGGAATATTTTTCCTGACTCTACTTGGAACATCAAACCACAGCCAGCGCACAAGTTTGAATACGGTGTAATCGAGTTGGTGTACTGGTCACTTCGTGCTATTTTTAATGTAAGTGATTTGTAATTAAATTCAAAGCTTTGGGTATAACTTTCTATACAGTAGCAATACCTAACACTTTATGGCCATCTGTATTAGTCGTAAATTACTGCATTTTGGTCTTGTGGACGGTGATAGCGACAAGGCTGTATTGCTGAAATAAAGTTACTGATCTCAGCTATAATTTGTTCAACTGTATGCGAAAAGTTTGAAAGGCTTTTGTATTCACGACAAAGTATAAGCCTATCAAAGAAAGTAAATAAAATCGCACATGGTTTTAGTCTTTTTTTTTACTTTTGCGTTTCCTTTCAAAAAATGATGCAGACTCGTTACATGGGTTCTGCTGGGTTTGTTTAAATTAAATAATTTATGCCAAATTATTGTACCACTGACCTAGTCAGTTGGTTGTAAACCAACTACGTCTGGATTCAATCATTTCAAAAAGTGGACGATACTTCAGCAACCAAAAATGTACGTATTTTATGAAACAAATTACAATTCTTCGCGTAGGAATGAACGATGCCGCAATGTGAGTTTCTCAAATAAAACTTGTATTTCTGCATCAAGCAGAAAAGTCATACTATGCATTTCACATACCTATTCTAAATGCATGCAAGTACTAAAGGAAGATAAATGGGGTAACAAATCAAGCATTGGACAATCTACTATTTTAATGTTTTAAGTGTGAGATTCCAGCAGGGTTTTATTTTTCAAATTATGTACTTATATTTTTTATTGCTATTTAATTACAAGTGCGTATATTATCCGTGAAAATTCATTTGCATGCTGTCACAGCTACTCGTGTTGTAATGCAGTAAATAGTCAGGTTAGTGGAGGTTTTCAATTACCAATGGACTAAACCATGCCCATGAGATATGAGAGTCGGAATTTTAATTTTTGTCCAGTCTTAAAAATATTAATGGATACTTTAACGCTTGACTAGAGCAACATTCGCATTGTGAACTGTGACGATGGTCATTATAAGACGCAATATTACACATTAACTCATTACTAATAATATGGACGGACAACTGGTATTTTGTGGAAATAGGTACATGAAAATCATGCGAGTAGTGAGAGGACAAAAAATATCTGTAAACATTCAACGAACTTATCTGTCAATAAAGTTCAAAACAAACCACTATTTTTTCGCACTTACTCATTCCGCCGAGGAGATGCAGCTGCGCTGCTTCTTCCAAACGGACTACTTGGCATGTTTTACGATACTCACAATTTATTACGTGAAGTTTATGATATGAAGAAAGATGACTTTGATGAACTTGAAGATGATAATGTTTAATGAACAGAACAACATTTTGTCTGGCAAAAACATTAGCCTCCCGTGCACAAGCTATTTTATTAGCAGACATCGGCATCATGAATGTTACATCATGTGTGGGGTTTGCATACGTATTTATTGTACATTGTAGTTTTGCATTTATATTAATGCCAGTTGTCATCAGAAAATCCTTTCAATACTAACTACTAGCCGTGGTCACTCGCCATTCGCAATGTTGAGAGAATAGAAGTAGACGCACAAGACCACTAGCTGTAAAGCAATTTAGGTGGAAAACATTCATGATTACAATTGTTATGCTTATTATGCAACGTATACACGTCAAATTATTACTAATTGTCACGCGTTTTTTCAATAAGGCCAAAGTGACAGTGTTGGTGAAGGTGTCCATTCATTCTTTTCCACATAATTACCGAATTCCTCGGCTACCACTGATTTAATCAACAATTATAATTTCTTTGTAGATATTTGGTGCGGTGTGTGTCTGCTCATTGTACCTAACCTGGAGAGACGAAGAGCTCATTTTGGGCCGTTTACATGATCTCACATTGGTAAGAAAAAAACAAGCTTGTGATTTAAATTTTTAATTATGCTGCAAACATCATTGTAATTTCAGTAAAGTATACTTTGTACTTTTACTTTCATATTTCATACATTATGCATATTAATTGCCTTCCATTATCTTGTGACTATTTTCTAACCGATACGATTCGCACATTGTTTTACAAAAATGCTCACCTCGTTTCTTAAAATACATTAATGAGATGATTAGACAGTTTAGTTTAAATTACGTGCAACCGTGAAACTTTAAACGGTGTCGGCAAGTGATTGGCTATAGTGAATTTTTCATTACCTTCTGTATTGATGAAAATTCATATGCACCGTTCTATATTGTCGTTAGCTTTTTTCCCTTTTTATCAGTTGAATTCTCAGAAAATCTATACAAATATTTATGCAAAATAAGCTTTATATTTTATGCAGTGTAAATGTACCATTCTCTTCAGTTTCGGGATAGGAGACAAATATTTAATACTAGCCTGCTTATCTTTTGGAATAATGGAGGAGATTTGTAAGTAAGCTTTCATATGTAATCAAAAGAGTGGTGTCGAACACGTAGCCAGTTTATGCTGCATGGATGGATAGGTCCATTGTTCACATGTGCCCGTTTCTGTACTTGCATTCAGTCGTCATTTTTGTCTTGCGTATCACTTGTCTCTGAACTTTCTTGATATCAATTCAACCTTTACTCTTATCAGAGTTTAAAATATTTAAATTTAAATAGTAAATTCTCAAATCGTGTTAATTTCCTGATTAGTGTTTGGAATTGGTTGACCCTCACCCATAATACAAAAGTGTCTCTTATTTGGAGGGTTGAGGAAGAAAGATTTAGTCATAAATGGCTACATTCATCACTGTGTAACGTCTTGAATCTGTGGTATGCCTATATCTAATACTGTTTTTTCTGTCCATTTTCTCAGGCCAACGTAGAGACAGGATCCACCGGTGTTGGTGTTCTTCGCAGTGGAAACTTTGCTGGAACACTGAAGGGGAACAGTAATTTAGCGTATCAAAATTATGCGTATGTAGAATCTTCGCCAGGTCTTCCAGATAATTTAAGCTATAAGAATTCCAACACATTTCACAGGTACACATTTTTCATGATTATTTCTCACAAATTATTCATTTCCCTTTTTTCTGTTCTTTCCAATTTGCACGCGAACCACGCAGTAAATGTGGCTATTCACCAAGCAGCTTGTGCAGCTTCTTTACCACAATTCAGCATCCTTCTCAGCCTTCTTCATCTTCACAGCCACAATCAAAGAAAAAACACTTTTATTACTATTACTATCAACATCATAATCATTTTCATCGATACCGTGTCGATGGTGCCGGTAGTGGGTGTAAAGGTGATGGGGGGATTTTGTGCCAAAGGCATCAGCAAATACTCGTGCCCTTTTCCAGTAACTGCTTTCACTCAAAGAGTGAGAAAGCTATAACCAGCTTACCTATTCTATCGACTGAAGCTTCTTGCTGTTGTGGTGCTGGTGGTGGTGGTGCAAGTGGCTGCGACCCTCGTCAGTATTCCCATCATCACACTCAACCGTTTCTTGTCAAATGTGGCTGTAAAGTAAAATTTGGTGGCGGTGCTGGTGGTAATTGTAGATGCGGTGGTGCTATTAGAGGTGATGGTAGATGTAAGTATTTATTTTGTAGTATTGATCACGTGTGTCACCATCGTCAAAGTAGACACTGTTATTACGAAACGCTTAGTCAAATTCCATCCACATCCCAAGGACCAAATAATACACCATTAAGTCGTAGCGAGAGAGACGTTACCGTGGAAAATGCCGTCCTCACGACGATAGACTCACATCAGCAAAGAAGCGAACCACTCATCAGCACTAGATGTAAATTCGTGGACGAGGTCAACTACAGTAGTGGTAATAATCTTAATTGCACTTTTTCTCCACTAAAGCCGTTCAAACATCAACTAGCCAAGCGGAGACAATCCTGTCAGTCTTCCTCATCCGAGAGTGGAGAAGTGTCCGTACCTAAAATAGAAATTGTGATATGTACTGAAGTGCACGGTTCTGTTGAGACCAAAGTGATTCGTCGACCTGAAACTCATCATCAGCACAATAACAGTCGGAGTAGGGCATATCGTAAAAATACCAAACTTATTAATATTCCATTCAGCCACTTCCGAAGAGCGGTGTCTGACTCTCCACGCGTAATTATCATGGAAGGGGTGCCACGAAATCCGGGAACTGACGATGAGTCCTCCATTCACACTCTTCCAGATGGGTCTATGGATAGTACAAGTAGCATCATTGTGGATGCAAGCTGTGTGCGCAAAAACAATAAAAAGTTCTGTAATAAAAACGGACGCAATCGCAAAGGTGGTGGTGGTGGTAAATGTAAGAATGGCGTTGGTGGTGGTGGTGTGGGTGATGGCGAAGATAGTAGAAGACGCTTTAAAATATTCGCTTATTTCTCCCACGTGGCAAAGTGCTGCGTTTCCCGCTCCGCTACTTCATTACTTAGTCCTTCTTGTAGTGGGGATCTTTGTGAAGGTGGCAACATTTCCGGTGGAGGTGGCGGCGCTGGTGTGGGTAGCTTGTCGCAAAGGTTGGCCTGAAATATGTGAACTAACATTATAACTTAAAAATCTATTTTGCATACATACAATTTTCCAGGGGTTTATATAATACCAGAAGCTTTACCATGAACAGTGACGTTCACCAGGCCACTTTGGGGAACCGAGGGGCATCCTTGGCCATGAAGAGTGAGTTCAATCCAGCCATGCTGTTTGATCCGGCGTACAGGAAGAGCCGAATAAGCGAACTGGGCATCGCTGGAATTGGGTTGGAGCCTCCTGGCCAAATACCTATTGGTACTTTTAATCGAATGAACAGATCACGTTCGCTGTGGAACGTTAGCAATGAAGACTACTGGAATAGGCCACCACCGTCGAGGCCTGTATCATTAGGCTATGTTAACCACATACATCAAATGGATCAGTTGGCAGCCCATAAAGACTGTTGTCTTTCGATGAACAATAATTCCAACGCCACAATGAATCTCAACAAGCAAATGATTATGAAGGGTGGATTTGGAGGAG